>KN888403.1:0-30941 GCA_000934455.1 Apostichopus parvimensis | reverse complement strand
AGGCAGCATGACCTATGGGATTTTGAGGTCATGGCATAAATGAAATCAATAACACATGAAAGCGAACAGCAGGGTAAGCCGTGTTACTGACCAGTCCCTTCTTACAAAGGTCCAAATTAAGCGATTTTAATCTGCGAGGAGTTGATACCATCCCCTCCACCCTCGTGCACCACTTCGATTTGTAGCTCACTGCCAACACTGTTTATCGCTGTGCATATTCTGTGTTTATTTCATTAGTTTTCTTTTTCTGAAATCATTTGAACAATCACCAATCAAAGCCCCTCACCCCCCCCCCGCCACCCCACCCCAATAACATAACATGCAGAACTGCTCATAGGTTAAGCTGATATCTTTCCGAAAATGTTGAGGGGAGACATGTTAGCACCCTCCACCCCACACAAAAAGCTATTACCTTGAAAATATACATATATTTTAAACATATAACACTGCATGATATTTGACTAAAATTTTCCCTCGAATAATTTTCCTTTTCGTACACCTGAGCCATATACCTCATAACGAGGAGGAAGTTGCAGTAATTTATAACAAATAAAGGTACGTCTTTCTCTTGGAGTCGCGGAGGTGGGTGAGATGGTGTGGGAGGGAGGAACGGCCACGGGCTTCTTTGTGTTGATCAAACTCAATTCGTAAATCAGAGCAACCAATTGACCCGAAATAGTGTGGGGGGGGGGGGGGGTGAAAATGAGCCTGAAGGGTATGTCTCCCTTTGAAGCATCAAGTTTTATGAAGAAATACTAGTAAGCGTGCGTATGTTAACTTTGATAGAACTATATGTGTGTTGCCGTATAGTTATTCGCCTAGCCCCTAATGCTGCGACATCAGTTGCAATATATACCCTTGTAGTGAACTTATCGACGCTTAAAGGCCTAGTACGACTCTGGTAAATTTGAGCAAAACATGCATTTGCAGCTCCATAGATATATTCCGTCATATAGCTCCTAGGCTGTGAAGATATCTCTTGAGGGGATGACAATGTGACATGACATATTGACCACTGATGATCATGACTACTAAGGTGGTGGTTTATTGACATTGGGCCGTCGATATCTTGATTGGTCTGGCTGTTGCACATCAACGTGTTGTCGTTCACTGTAAACAACGTAGTAATGGGGACAACGGCGTTCCTAAGAAAATGGTTGCAACTCGAATCTCTGCGCCGTTCAACCTTGGAAAGAAGCAATTTCTATTACCAGCCATTGGCGAGTAGACGTGGTCACATTTCATGCATTGTGTGTATTATACATATGGAAGCCCTGGAAGAACATTTGCTTTTGGTTTGGTTTTGTCTACTTTTAAGTTTCATAAAATCAACTTTGGTGCCTTAAATATTATATTTCAAGCCTTAAGTAGTTACAATAATTGCTTTGACATTTTAAATAACCACTTTCAAATAATTAACCATCCACATTCATTTCTTAACTATCCACTCAAATTTCCTTCCTTATTCCCATTGACTTCTTATTAAAATAAAATATCCACACGAACTTCATGGGATATCCATTTATTGAGTATTATTATTATTGTTTTTTTGTTTGCTTACATCTAATGTAAATGTCTTTCTAATATAATGCAGTATTTATTCAAAAGAAAACAGTCATTTTTCTTTTAAGACTTCCGTTGTTAAGTGCTAACGTACTTCGGGGCTTCCATCGTGAAACACACAAACTGGCTGTCTGCCAAGGGTTCATCAGTTCATTCATACGCGAAGGTTATAAACAAGGCCCCCAAAAGTAGGCGTGGTGCAGTTACTACGTAGATATGATGTGCATGGAAGTCTTGTTGTAGCGAGCTCAAAACTGGAACAGCATAGAAGGGCTAAGATGGGATTAGGACAACATTACACGTTTATCGATCGCCTGCAGTTTCGCCATTATACTTTAAGGAGACGTTAGTGGATTACCACTCAAACTATTTCAGGTAAGTCAGTTTGTTCTAAAATCTAAAATATTCGACGAACGATCTGTTGCATGTTTACTTTCGAATTAGTTTCCAGACAAAGATATACATCATTAATGTATGAACTGTATACATAACAATAGTGCTTCTCGTCCACGAATAGACAAAGTATGCTACTTGTACTGTACGTTCATCTCATACGTTGAAATGCTTGCAATGGTGGTTTCGAACGCTGGCAACCGGATTAGATGTGTTTTGAGCCTGTGAAAAAAGATCTTATGACTGGAATTTCGCTTATAATTTAATATTTCCATTAGGCATGGGATAGATTGCAGGTACATCCACATAATGTGTTATTCTAATGTAACTAAGAATTGTAGTGTAGCAATGCACTTAAGGCGAACTTTGGTTAGTTTCTTTCAGTTGTACAATACGCGCACTACACAATGCAGTGCACGTGTAGGCCTAAACATACTCTAGCATAACTATGTAGATTGTTTTGATTGTACTTGAAGTAGTGGAGGTGTGAGAGGGTGTTGTCCGATCAAGTTCACCAATGAGTGAAGCTCTTATCAACTGGGTGTAGTGGATGTAAGTAGATGTTAAAGCTCTCACAAGTTTACAGAAAAGAAAGCGATGAAAGGTCTTACTAAAATAGCATCCGTCCCGTGTAGACCATTATACTATATCCAGGGAGTTGTTAACAACTCCCTGCTATATCTGTGCACAATAGCATGGGACTCGTATACGTGTGACCGGTTTCTTTGTTGCAACTGTTTGTTTTAACACTTTATTAAAAAGTGTTAGAAATGGTCGAATGGATCATAATAAGGTTTAAATTCTTGCGGGTTCGATAATCTTTCATTGTCAAAGCCATTTTTGTTTATACCTGCAATAGGCAGTCAATTAACCTTATGCAGTCAACTTAGCGTGTGTGTGTAGTTATGTATGTATGTGACGCCCTTTAGCTTGTAAACACGATATCTCAAGATTGGTAACCTCTGCAGTTCTCATATTAAGCATGTGGCTTCCCCATAGGCCTAATTATACAATAACAAAAGGTTTGGGTAGAGGTCATCATGAGGTAAATGTGAAAATATCAATAATGCTGTATCTCCAGAACCTAACCATCAAAGGAGCTCATATATACATAGTAGGATAGCCTTATGTAGTGTAAAGACTTTACACAATTAAGGGTAGATCAGAGTTCATTTAAGGTCATCCGCGGGTCAAAACTTGAAATCCTTGTAAACACGATTTTTCCAGAGAGGAAACTTTATTGGCTCTCATATTTTGCATGTTGCTTCCCTATAATGACGGTACAAGAACCTTACTGTGTTTGGTGGAATTCACAGAATGTGGGGTCAGTAAAGGTCACACTCCGTAAAGTCCTAAAAACGCAAACTTTGTAAATACGATATCCCAAGGGGTAGGGGGGTCTACAGTTTGTTTGTAATGGGTGAACCCAAGATTTTCTTCAAGGCAACGACCAAAATTTTGTTTTTAAAAATGTTAGTATTCTTCTTCAATTAATTCAGTTATTGTTGTTTTAGCTGCGTGTTGTTTCATCGAACGTACATCTCCCTATCATAATGACGCACCCCTCACGGTTCCACTCACACTTTCCTATTTCCAAATGGACACTATATAGATGCATGGTGAAACTTATGCATTGTTGACGTGGGCTCACGGGAAATCTGATGTGGCTTCATTATTTACAGGCTGTATCAGAGATGTATCATATATAGCACACGCCACGTACGTGGCTGCTGTGTAGTCTGAGAGTTTGCTTTCAGTGTATATGTTGCCTATGTGTTTGGCTGAGCCTCTAGTGTAAGTTGCCTATGTGTTTGGCTGAGCTTGCAGTGTATGTTTCCTATGTGTTTGGCTGAACTTGCGGTGTATGTTGCCTATGTGTTTGGCTGAGATTGTAGTGCATGTTGCCTATGTGTTTGGCTGAGCTTGCAGTGTATGTTGCCTATGTGTTTGGCTGAGATTGTAGTGCATGTTGCCTATGTGTTTGGCTGAGCTTGCAGTGTATGTTTCCTATGTGTTTGGCTGAACTGGCGGTGTATGTTGCCTATGTGTTTGGCTGAGATTGTAATGCATGTTGCCTATGTGTTTGGCTGAGATTGTAGTGCATGTTGCCTATGTGTTTGGCTGAGCTTGTAGTGCATGTTGTCTATATGTAGGCTGAGTGTTCCAGCTCAGATGGAACAAAGTTTAAACTGACTGAAACATCAATTCCCACGTCCTTCTTTGTCGTTTAATCGCATTCTCTAATTATTGTCTATAGTAGACACCTGTAAATACGGTATGCCTTGCATCGTCATTTGTAAAGTATGTCCGTGATTTCATCACCATTCCTCCTCCCCCCCCCACCCCCATTAAACAAAGAAAGAAAATGTGGTTTAAGTCACTCCGGGACGAGACAAATATTTCTGTGCTATTGCATTCCATGAAGGTCAGAGAACAGATGTGACCATGAGCAACACGTTCTATGCAGCGCCTACGCGTTCTTTTAACTTGTTATAAGAAACTCTCCAATAAGGCGGTTTTCCACCCTCCAAAATTTCCTAGAAAATTGTTAAATCAGGCTTTTAATGTCTTTGCGTGTTCAATAGCTTTGAGGATAACAGCTAAATACCCTTGAACATTAAATGACCACAAATATCGTTGAGAGCGAGGATGGGCCCCAGAAACATTTAAAGCACCCACTTGATGAATCCTACATTTTCCCTTAAATATATTGCAAATTAGCATACGATAATTCTTCATCTCATATCTCTGTAGGCCTCTCCATATCTCTACGGGCCCCCTCCCTGAATTGACCCACAGGCCCGGGGCTGTAGACCTTTACTCTTCTGTGTGGCAAATGACTGTTATCTTGCCCTCTGACATGCAGAGGGACAGTGATGACGTTGACCGTAGGGTTCGAAAAGGGAGCGATTTCCTCTCACCAACCCCATAAACTGCATATATAAACACAATAATAATAATAACAATAAGTAATATTTATATAGCGCATAATCAGCAAAGCTGCTCAAAGCGCTTTTCAAACAACCTACATAGTAAATCTCGCTCATATATTAACTATATATGGGTTCTCAACATGGAAGTAAGCCATCTAATGCAAATATACAATCTGTACATTGGACATGAAGCCTTTTATTCGATATTTTGAAGTGATAGTAAACATTGGGTTTGAGTGCAAATAACTGCTGGTGGGAGTACAAAGAAAGATTAATCCCTAAACTCAATAGATTATCAAATATGCGCCTGCCGTTCCCAGAGGAGTGGTCAACCACAAGCACTGATTCTGCGGTCACTAACTCACCGCGTTAGTGCATGTCAGTGCAGTTTACCCACATGGGCGTCGAGCACCAGGTCCGGAGACAATTGTTTCACCGGCATCACCGGTCCCGCTTAATTTCCCCTTGATCTGTGAAAAAGAGAATACGGTACTTTATATAATCACATCCTCCTAAACGACACCAGGCCCCGGAGCTGTTACCCACCCTATTGACCCCTTCTCGTCTGACCTTGTTGCCAGTATATTGTCCATTTCTTCATGGACTCAGACCTGGCTCCCGAATCGGGTCCTCCGTCGTCGAATCGAACTTCATGGGGGTACGTGGACTCGGGACCAAATGTACTCGAACTCTGGATATTTTTGTTATGTGTTATTTTCCATTCGAAGCACGTATACAAAACAGCTGGTGTATAATAATAATTGTGCAAATTGGGTGCGTACACTTCTCATACCACGGAAGTGTATACAGGCACAAAGATGAATGATTAATTAATTTAGTAATTGATTGCCTTAGAGACAGACAAACAGACGTATAATAACATAATATCAACCCTTAACCCTTAATTTTCATCGATAGATATGTCTGTTACCCAGACCTAACGACAGAGGCCGGTGCCAGGTCAGACAAGGCATAGAGCCCAGTGTCCTGGGGGTCAATTAGGGGCTTCAGAAAATATATAAGGGGCACGGGGAAATATGTCAGGGGCACGGGAAAATATGGAGTAAATAGTGTTTTCTCGTTCTCATAATATACTTCAGGAAAATGGTAATGCAATAAAATAATAAAAATAAATAAAAAACGGGGCACTGTTACACAATTGTCTCTAGGGCCTTATCTGATTTTCGATGCTTGTGCTTTTACTAAATCTAAACATTAACTTCTTTTCTAATGTGGCGTATGATAAGCATTGTCTTCAGCAAGAGATAACATTGTTAACGTTCACATTGAGAATAGAGAGAAGATAGAGCTTCCATCGCCTGTATAGAGGTACTAATATTACACAGATTGAGAAAAAAGGCAACGCACTACTAAAACGACTTCGTCATCTCCTACACAATACAAAATATTTCTTACAGCTTTCTTGGAGGAATACAGTAATCTCTATATAAGTTTCTCTTTATATCATTTAAGATGTACCATGTTTTTTCCTGGGTCCTTTATATCACATTTCAAATTCTATCAAAGGGAAACGAGGGTGAAAGAGTTTCTCTCCACCTTTAGTTCAAATGTAACGATTATGTGTGTTTTCCCCGGTATCTTTATTCGTCTCTATTATGTATTAATATGCCGATCTTATGCAATCTTATATTCTCTTTATCGCAGATACAATTGTAACTATTGGAAACATCATGACTGATTCGGGCCCTAATCCGTTAGGATGGTTGGACTACATTATGTTCATTCTGCTGCTAGTGGCGGCCACCTTGACCGGACTCTACCACAATTTCAAAAAGGGGGGACAACAAACTACACAACAGTAAGTATAACAATTACTGACGCAAGATTTGTAAACAAATATAGTAAACAACTACCCCATGTGTGAAATGCTGCATATACCAGCCCTTCGAAACATCATAATATATAAGTGTTTTTTCTTCTTTCTGTTCTACCTACATGTGGGTGCTCAAAGGTAAATAAAAAGTGACCAAAATCTCTTTTAATAAATATAAAAAAAAATGAGGCCGATATATTGTTGGTTACCACACTAGTACGCCATAGTCTGAAACTTTCACATGCAGGGTGGGAAATTCAGTATTTGAGAATCATGTCAACATCGTTCACTCTTTTCGAAAAGGTGAATTGAGTCTTTCCTCCAAGCTTGCAAACGTTACTGGTCTTAAAGAATAAAAATATTTATTAGTTGAAAGGCTACATTGACACCAACGAAGTCACTGTTTGATAAAAATGAAATCGACTCGTGTAAAAAAAAATTGAATGAGTTATGCGAGAGTTATGCGAGAATAAACTAAGGCTATCGCTGACATACAATATACGTGCATCATATATCATTGATTGCATGTGTAAAGGTTTGTTAGCATATGCCCCACTGCATATTAACAGCATAATATATCCAACCCATGGTGTATCAAACCATATTATGACCAGGGAGTTGTTCCATTTACAACTCCCTGTTATGACAATAGATTTATGCAACTGAATTTTCACACATCGTGGTGAAAACTTTACTAATGTGTTGCTATATATTCCTACACAAAATCCACTCTCATGTTTTATTTATCTAGCCCTCAGCCCTGGCATATATGAATAGTCTAGACAACAAACATATGGTCGTTATGAATGGATATTATGTTAAGGGTCTGTTCGAACTCTGAACTGTCTATAGAGCTACTGCGCAATGGCTCTCAAAGCCTGGTTTCCCATTCCACAATATTCTTATTTGGCTGTCTGCTATACCCTGTCATACCAATCCATGTAGTCGTGTAGTCAACGTTGTAATGTGTATCATGTAAATAAAACCTAATCAAAAGTGTGTCGCGAACTCCTCCTAGACCGTAAGTCCGATCAAGTTCAAACTTGGTGGGTAGGTGCCTGACCATGTAAGCGCGTGCCTGCGTGATTGATGACGTCATATAGGTCAAAGGTCAAGAAACCTAAAAATGAGTTTTCAGCCAATTTTCTGCTTGTCAGCATCATTGTAGGGTCGAGGACAGACGTGTGCTCGATCGATTTGAAAAACATGAAATTGATTACAAGACCTGCGAACACTGTCACGAGTATATCAATATTTTGCACGAATGTTTGGTAAAATAGTTAATACTGGCAGGGGATTTTCCCGATGATCTTTCTTGGCAGGGTTGCAAAGCTTGCGGAGACGATAATGTCAAAAGGTTAAACAAAACTTTAAATGTTGCGTAAATCCGGTATGGCAGGTGCCCCGTCGTTCTGATAACACAGACTTCCAAACCGTCCCAGTTGTTTGTTGGAATATCTAATATCTTCATATCCCGTATCATGTGGAATGGCCTGTCCCGGCTGCCCGTGGGAATATCTAACATCTTCACAAGGGCGTAGGAACCGGGGGGGGGCTGGGGGGGCGGAAGTATCATTCCGCCCCCCGCTCCGCAAGTCAGAAAACCCCTTTTCATTTCCAAATGAGAAAAAAAATCTCATTTGGAGCACCAAATTGCATCTAAGGCCAGGTGAAAATGCAAAATTATTTACAAAATGGAGTGGGTGTTGAAGTGTGCTATATTGCACCAAATTGCATCTGAGGCCACCTGGAAATGCAAAAAAAAATCAATCCCCTTAGACCCCTCCCCCAGGCCGGCCATCAGTCTTCAGCCCCCCACTCAAAAGTACCTTCCTACGCCACTGCATCTTCATATTCCGTATAATGTGGAATGGCCTGTCCCAGCTGGCCGTTGGAATATCTAACATCTTCATATTCCGTATCATGTGGAATGGCCTGTCCCCGCTGTCCGTTGGAATATATTGCACGTACCAGTAATAACAATAACCATCACTTGTTTACAGTTCACCTGGTCAACTGGCTCGACGTAATACATATGTTTCCTGGCCAAAGGCCCCTGCGGACAAATGCCCCCCTCTCCCCTCAAACCCTTCAAGAAACCTAAAACTTAGTTTAGGGCAATTTCCTGCTTGTTAACATGTAGGGTCGAGGACAGACGTGTGCTCGATCGATTTGAACAACATTATGAAATGGATTACAAGACAATATTTTGCACGAATGTGTGATATTATAGTTAATACTGGAAGGGATTTTCCCGATGATCTTTCTAGGCAGGATTGCCAAGCTTGCGGAGACGATTATGTCAAAAGGTTAAACAAAACTTTAAATTTTGCTTAAATCCGATATGGCAGGTGCCCCGTCGTTCTGATAACACAGCATCCTATTTGTTGAGACTTACGAATGCACTTTCGTTCAGATGTTTTGAGGTCATCTGTATTGACAAGAATTGGCGCGCAAAAATCGAGTAATAAATGATAGTTTGGAATAGTTGGTTGCTATGGGAGTTTAACACAAGTTATGTTATTCCCACACGGAATATGATAGGAGAACCAAACTATAAGGTATTCTATAAGTTGAATACAGCTTTTTGGGATACATGCCCCTACAGCTGACAGTGACTTTTATCGAATTCTTTCATATTTGAAGAAGGGGGAAAAGTCGGGGGAGGGGGAGGCGTCTTGATTGGGGTACTGCATATATACATAACGTTAATATACCATCTTCTTTATGAAAGAAAAACACGTCCTTTTCACTTTTCACTTGTCAAATATAGTATTTCATGCTTTACGTCCTCTAGATAAGGTCTTGTTTTCGCGTTACGCAACCGATGTCAAAACTACAATATTCTACACAGATAATAAACTACATGTAACAGTAATCTTTTAGGTTGTATGTATTCTTTGTGTGTTGGACTTTCCATTATCTTCATTATACTTGAAGATTGGCTGAAGCTCACTTTTTTAACACGTGTATATCCGGAGTATACCTTTCGTTCTCCAGGAAATTGGATTACCCGGAGTTACCCTCTCGCTGTCTAGGAAATTCGATTATCCTAGTAACGACCGTGACGAGTAACCGAAGTTATTGGAAATGACAGCTTGGCATGCGTTACACGTGTTTCCATATAAAGTTTACTCATTCCTCGGGGATTTTTTGTCTACATAGACGGATAAAGTTCATTGTCATTGTTTAGCAAGTTGAAAAGTTAAAAGCTTGGTTTGCTTCCCCAACATTCTCTTCATACCCCTTCCACCCCCCCCCCCCAATCATCCCAATGTAAACATTTAAGAAACTATACAGTACACATTTTCCGCTTCTCATCAATCCACTGAAAGGTATGTAAAATGTGTAAAACATATTTTGGGTTTGAACAATTTGAACACTTTTGTAAACCGACATTCTAAACTTCATATCCCGTATCATGTGGAATGGCCTGTCCCAGATCTCCGTTGGAATATCTTCCATCGTCAAGTAATAACGATAACCATCACTTGTTTACAGTTCACCTGGCCAACTGGCTCGACTTAATACATATGTTTCATGGCCATAAGTCAGGTGCGGAAAAGTGTGGGAAATTAGGCACCGTTAGGCCCACAGTTGGCATAGAAAACACCGATTTTTGCAATAACTTGTGTCATTGTTCTCAAGGTTGGACATTATGCAAATTACGACAGGAAGCAAATGGCGGAATATTATTATAGGTTCGCTAAGACGTAGCTTTGAACACTGTGTGTTAGTACGAGGTTGCATACAAAAGCTATGGGGTTGTTGTACAGCAAGTCAATTTGGCAAATTTGATTAGTAAATTGGCACAATATATACTAACGTGCCTGCATTGATTTATGCACACATTATGTATGTGATTCATTTAGGATACACCTGGTTGCTGGTTGCGTAGCAACGGAGCGCTCGTGACCATCCAGACGGTACACCTTGAAAATAAAATGCAAGCTGTTATTTTTTTTTGCATTACTACGTCACAACAACTGTTTAGAATCGCGATCTAGCTGTTTCTACTTTCGGAAAGGAATAATTAATTCCATAAACTTACAACGACCGTTTAAACTGTGTAAGGTGTATATTTTCTGTATGGATCCAGCAACTGAAATCTCAATAAATTCTAAAAGAAAACAAAACTTCATATTTGCACTGCGGCCGCGGTCCTGAGTGAAGGTCAACTATTCCTCAGCCCATTTCTGTGTAAAATAGGATGAAAACTGACGAAATTCATTAACCCTGATTAATAGACACTATACCTCGTAAAATATAAAAATATAATAACAGAAAATAGGAAATGGTGTGGAGGGGGTAGGGTGTAGAGGGTAGGGGTTGGTCGGTAAATATCTGGTAATCTCAAACTAAGTGAAAACAACGAGTAATCACAAACGCTACGTCGCCGTATACGTTTCAAGTATGTATGTGTGTGTATATTTGCCATGGATTGTGGTGTGGGAGGGGGGTGGGGGAGGGAGGGAGGGATGGAGGGATGGTTTCGCGATGCCACAATTAAAGTTGTCCTCGTTGCTTGGAAACTCTCTTCTAACTGGAATTGGCACTGTTAAAAGTACAGTTAAAAGAAGTTGTTTACAGTGTTACATATATACTGGTATGCACAGGCTTGCCCCTTCCCACTCTTTCCCACGGAGTTATGAAACCGTAGAGAGCCGAAACTGTCATCTGTGTGGCTAAATAACTGCCAATTTAGACCGATGCACGTGATATTAGTCCTTGCATTGATAACGATTAGCCAGCCTACTTGACAAAACATTGGTTTATTGTTTGCGAATGGGTCCAAATGTTCTTATTAATATATAAATACAAACAGTTGTTTCAACAAACCAGAGATAGTATTTCATTTAATAACGGTTAGAGATTTACTCATCAATCACGAGTTATGTTTGTACAAAATTGGGTTTACAATCTGCGTTTTTAATATGTTAATTGGTTTTTAAAAAAATAAGGTGTGACAAATACAAATATTGTCTACTCGATTTGATTTTGAATCCATTTCTGATATTACTAGTATTGATTATTTATCTAGTATGTAGAGATTGCTCACGCAATCAAATGAAGAGGAGAGAGCCATCTGTTACATTCTTTCCGTGGTACATGACCAAACAACTTCCAAGGCTTCTATACCTGCATATATTACCATTTTAACTATTTTAACGGTGCTATATAATCTTCCGATCTTGTGACGACTCACAATATAACATGTATAAAAAGAGAAGGGGGGGGGGGATACACAATTCTACGAAAGTGTGCATGCTCTTCAATTTTATCACCAACCGCGAACAGCCTGCCCTTTCGCAATCGCGAACAAGACATATTTGTAACTGCTATATATCGTAACTCAATATAGGCCCTATACATAAAAGATATTTTACCTGCAAGTCTAGACACCAGCATAATTGAAATTTCACGAGTACAGTTTCCATGTTATTTTGTAACTTAGATGATATATGGAGGGCAGCAACAAAATGAAGGATATTCACATATAGTCCTGGTATGTTACTTGTGTAGCGGTTTTACGCATGTGTCTGTATATTTCACATATATAGGAAGACACTTTTTTCTTGGTATATATTGAAACATTTTGGAATAAAAACATCTATACTGTCATATCCTTACCAGTGAATTAAATGGTTGATGCCTTACAAGGAGGTGCTACAAGTATAGAGCTGAAGATATCTGATCTGTTATGGTCATCACTTAATTCTTGGACAAATTTAACTCACTTGCTCTTTACATTAGTCAGATAATTATGTGGAATTTATGAGCAAATTGTATGCAATGGAATCACAACTCCAAGTGGCTTTCTGGTTACTCATGTAGTGGTGGTACAAATGGGGGTTGGGGAAGAATACCGCAGTCACAAGGGGGGGGGGTGTATGTGACCTGGCCTGTCTACGGGCCATGTATACACCACTCAGTCCAACTAAGATATACCGTCTGGTACAATAGCAAGGTATTATTAAGCTGCTACTTATATTAGCGAATTATCACCCCTTTGATGCACCACATACAAATACGTTGTGTCCTACAATAAGTTTCATTGTTTCATTGACAAAACGTTGAACTGAAATATTTACTTCACTCCTCCTCTGCCTGTCTCAAAACAACACACATACACTCCATGCTACTTTAAACCGGTAAACCAAAGTTGGTAGCATCTTTATCGTTGCAGGTGTGATGTCGAGTTACGGGCTTTCCTTCCAAACGCCCTAACTTTACTTTTAATGCTTGGAACACAATGTTAAACCTTATACTTACGCTATATTCCATTGGGTTCGTGTTTACGTTATCCAAGATTCGTGAGCCGTTCTATTGAACTTCTTTTCGTGGAATGGGTACACAAAAATCAACTTCCGCGACGTGATTTCTCGAGTCTTGAATGAGTATACCACTGACCTCTACCAGGTGGTAGAGGTCAGTGGAGTATACGCAAAACATGACAGCAGCAACGTTTGAATCGGTACTATACGTGAGTGAGTTGCGCGACTAGATTAGGACACTAGTTTCTTGTCTAAAATTTGGAAAATGGTACGCGATTAACCAAGGCTTTAATTTACACAACTTTTCTGTTGAATTATATGTATCTCCGTTGGGCTAAATGAAACCGTACACATATAGGACGGGTATATCTTTGTTGCAACGTATGGATTTTGGTAATCGCGAAGTGAAGGTTTCAATAGTAATGACGAAACTTTTCCGACCAATCATGAGCGACTATTTACACATAATTGCAAACCTGTTGGGGGGGGGGGGGGGGGGGATTCGCGCCCCGGCCTGGCTGCGGCTATGGTTACTTTCTTACTTTTATTGGTCCACTACATGGATAAAGTTCCGCCAGCTTGCAGCAGGGTCAATGTAAACTACGGTACAATATGTAAAGTAAACCAGCGTATATAAAAAATATAGATACATTACAGTCTTGCAGAATAAGTGGGACAAAAGATTATATTCACTTGTTCATTATAGGTATGTGTCATATCGACAGCCACCATGATTTTTCCCTTCATAATCTATCGTGGCTTTTCTTTCATATTTTCCCCTCCTTTTTTTTTTAGGTTCCTGCTAGCCGATCGAAGTGTTTTGAGCTTACCTGTCGCGATGACTCTTCTAGTGTCCTTTGTTTCTCCAATTACCCTCCTCGGTACTCCATCGGAGATCTACAACTATGGTGGACAGTTCATGATCTTTGTATTTTCCGCCCTCTTGCTCTATCCGGCTATGACGATTATTTTCGTCCCTGTATTCTATGGTCTGAAAATAACGACAGCCTATGAGGTAAGCAAAACCAGGTCAAAGGTCATCAGTATTGACTCCTCTCCCCCGCCCCCCACCCCACCTTCTCAAAGTCAAATAATGGTCATCTGTGTAACAAATTTCGTTTTACTGTTAATTCCAAAGCATCTTCCTCGATTAATTGTGTAACTTTTTTTTATTAAACAATTCTCAATGTGTGTGAATAGTTTGTAGGATCCGAACCTATATTTGACACACAGGAAAGTCTTTTTTTAGATGGATTTTGGCACTTTCTTAGGACGCTAGAATTTTGTTAAGGCATACCGTAACTGATGACTTTTGAAGAAATGACGCAGAGCACTCACTTTGTTATTGCAAGGAATTTTCATTCATATGCCTTAGTTCCCCTTCACACGTATTAATCTCATTTGTTATGCTCGACACAGTTTATAACCTCAGTATTGAACCTTCATATTCTACTGCTTTTCACTGGATTCAGCGTTAAATTTGGATCAGAAAGTCATAACAAAATAAAATTTCGGTTGGGGTTTCCCTCCAACCCTCCCTCTCCCTCTCTCCGCCCCTTCCCAATTCTCAGTCCGGTTTTATTATCAACTTTCTAAATTACTCCTGTGTATTGTGCATGCCATTGGGAAGGAAGGAGGGAGAGGAGGGGAGGTTCTAATATCACTTGTTAACGACGTTCTCAGTCTATCCTCCAGCATAATAGTTATGTTGCCTTACATTCATACCTACATTCAACCCATCACTCTCCGCCTCTAAAGACCTGTTTTCAATGTCCTGATTTCCCTTACTTGAGCACCTGCAGAATAAGCATCTCATAACGATCTATCGTGAACAGAGCCATATTAATCTGTTTACCCGAACTTGATGCTTGGCTGATGTGTAAACAATCAAACGTTGATCATTATGTGTTGAAGTGTTTACTTTTAATAGAGGTGGAATTTGTTTTTGGATCGATCAGTGGTTGCCATGCATGTGTTATCGATCACGTAGCTTGCATGTATATCAGGAAAGAAATCCCTTCACAAAACAAAACAACAGGTATATTTTTATTACAAAACAAAACAAAAATCACTGCCATGGTTGTTTTTGACGTACCATTTACGCATGGCTGTAGAAAAGGGAGAGTTGACAACAAGAGGAAAAGAGGGGGGGGGGGGCGAAAGTGTGAGAAACGTAAAAAGTAGCAGTTATCGTCAGAAACTGAAACCTAAAATGAAACGTTGAGGGTGCAACGGTATCTATATGAACTTGTAACAAATACATATGTACTATTAATAGCCTGTTTCATGAAGCATAACTAACCTGATGTTTATAATGACTGACCATACGTTACCCCCCCCCCCCCCGATGAAACAAGAGGCACAGAGTATTGTTTTCGAGAATGCCGTTTTCGGGATATCGAACGTTAAAGTTAATGTCTTGACAGGACTGTAACTTAGCCCACTTCGTAATGCCATTTTCCCACCAGAGGTCGAAACCTCTTTCACTTTGAATATCTTTTCTGTTCATGTGACTTTACTTACAATTCTAATTCATTATTTACCTTAACGAAAATGATTGAGTGTCTCCTATAGCATTTTCATTTTTCTTTTCCCTATATTTTTATTTTATTGCTTCTATATACAGTATCTGCATAAGAGGTTTGGACTGTCCTTGCGACTACTTGGTGCTTTTGTCTTCACTATTCAAACTCTCATTTATATGTCCATTGTGACGTATACACCAGCACTAGCCATTGAAGCAGGTAAGGTATCTCTCTGTCTCTACAGGAGGGGAATAGCGGTGCTCTGTTATTGTATTTTATCTCCTCCAGTGACGTAGCCATGCAGCCCCCTCCCTCCCTCCCCTAAAAAAGGGGGGTGCTCTCGGACGTTCATAAATAAGTAATGTTTTCGGTCATTTAGTTTTCATCTGCATGGCAACCTGAACACTTGAACAAGTCTAAATGTGATTAAAGGTGTTGTATCACAGTAAATACCTCCATTGACTTAAATATAAATAACTTCGTTACTTTTCAACGCTGACAGTCAACAAACCGAATCTGTAATATGCCTTTATCCTATAACCACCATATGAAAGTTTGGACTATCTGTACTATGATATCAAACTTCGCACAACTAAGTACATAGTGTAGCTTAAAACCGCTATAGTAAACTGAACTATATATAATACTTTTTTCCACTTTGCTTAAATTCTTATTGCTTCGGCAAACAATGCAAGAATATTTGTTAACGGATTAAAAACAAAAAAAAATAACCGCCTTCCATACTGGCCAAATGCCCGCTTTGTTTTGGTCACTCAGTTGAATAAACGAAGAGGCCTGCGTGGTCGGTCATTGTTATTGTTTCTTTGTATGCTATATTTCATTATAATAGGTTATTCTGTGCGATCTGATTGAGGAGACATACCGTACTCCTTTAATTGTATTTTTCTTGACCTTTTTGCAGTGACACAGTTCGCAATGTGGAAGATCATTCTTATGACGGGCTTAGTATGCACTGTTTACACAGCAATGGTATGGATTTGACCAGTATACTTATCTTTATACCATATGTAAATATATTGTCACTATGGTAGTAAAATATGATAAAAAAAAACGTCTTTCTATAATACTTTTAATAATGTAAAGGGTAAGTTGAACATAGGTTTACCTTAGCTACTACGTAGATGAAATTTTAAGCCACTTTCTCTCTTTTGGAACTTTTCTAAACACTATTGGTGTAACTTAAAGAGACCGTATGTATTGACCTCAAGATTGTTATACACGATAAACTGGTCTTAATGCTTTCAAAAAAAGATGGTTTTTCTGAATAATTATTCGCAACTGTGAGGGAGAGAGAGAGAGAGGTGGAGAGAGAACTGTTGCCTCATTTGTTGCTATAGGAACACAAAATGAACAAGGCAGTCAGACCTGCAATAAATCTTTTTGTTTCTTCTGACTTTTAAAACTCTCTCAAAGAATGCAGTTAACCTACTTAGAACGAATGAAACCATAACATAGTATATCAAAACGGCTAGATCATAGAAGAATGATTGTGACCCCGTAATGAGTTATTGACAGCTGAGTGCATGAATGTAACCAATTTTTGTACGCTAGGTATATCGGAGTGCTTTATGTATAGGAGGGGACATGAAAGTATCGTTATTCGTAAAAGCACACACACACACACACAAAGTAGGTAATATTATTGTGGGTTTCTTTACTCTATTTAACAATGTTACCTTTATATTGTTGGGAGTCTTGCGGTGTATACATCCATGTCTTAATGTTCTCTTCTTTTTTTTTTGTATATTTGTGGACAGGGCGGATTGAAAGCCGTTATATATACCGATGTAATAATGTTCGTTGTCATAGTGATATCGATGCTACTAGTCATCATAATGGGTACTATCAGAGCTGGTGGCATCGGTTACGTTCTAGAGGTCAACAGTAGAGACGACCGCTTGAATATATTCTCGTAAGTTCTTCTATCTAGAAGCTAGAGCAGTGTCTACTTTCTTCTTAGCTAGCATAATGGATAGAACATTTGCTGATAGAGGGACAGGTTGGGGGAGAGGGGGAGGGAGGGGGGGGGTCATTGAGGAGTGCGTAGATGGGGAACAACGTCATTTCAAGGGATGATAGATATGATACAACATTTTGTCATCCTGAGATTGTGAAAGATCAGATGTTAGGTGAGAACAGTTGGAGAGAGAGAGAGGGGGGAGGGAAGTGTGGTTGGTTTATGCTCTCTTGAAAATTCACTGTAAGGGGCTAATGTCAAGCAGGGTCCTTGTCAGCATTTTAGATCGGGGCCAAAGAGGGCTGCAGGTATGGTAGGAACCACTTTTCGTAGTCGGACGCAAAGGAGGGACTATTATTGAACATAAGTCAAAGTGAAAGCTTTATTTAAGCGGATGTGTCTTTGCCCCAGGAACAGGAGGAAGGTTAATCCATTACAAATCCCTCTCCCAGATTACACAATATACCGTAATGAATTCTATTCCAGGCTCTTATTCTACGTGTGCATGAATTAACTTTACAGATGACGACTTCTTTGTCACCCTCCATCCCATTTTCTTAAACCTTACCTCCACCTCCCTAGGCTCATACTCTCCCTCATTTCCGTCCAACCCCCCCCCCCTTCGTCCCTCATTTTGCCCTTCCTCTTCCCTCCCTCCTCCTTCCCTCCAACCTATATTGAATGACAAGTACATTGAACAGGTTGTTTATGTCACAATACATTTGATTTCCATAAACTGGAGTTTCATATACCAGCAGAACAAAATGCAATAATGAACAAACCAACTGACATACTGTGTACATTCAATACACCACACTGTCATGTAGTGTGAAATGGGTGTGGTTGCAAATTACATACCGTATAGCATAGCGTTTACTACAGAAAATGTTAGCATTAAATCGAATATATGCCAGCATAAACCGATTTAATGAGGGCATAAAATCGATTTTATGTAGACTTATAAAACTGCCTCCTGCCTGGTTGGCTCAGAATTAATGTCTGCATAAAATCGAATTTATGTCAGCATTAAATCGAATATATGTCGTCGGCATAAATTCCCGAATTTTGTCCACTGTGGCCAACCATAGACGTTGGCAGACGACATACGGAGATTATATCGGTTTTATGAAAAGTCAATACAGATCTACACAGTTGAACCGATGGTGCTTTGGTTGTTTCTATCCATTCACAATTGAAGAAATCATTGTCTTTTCGATGAAATTTGTGATATATTAAATAAATAATTATCGTCAAGTTAGTCATCATTTTGTCATGGACGTGATTTGTTATTATGTTTTGTCAGTAAGTCTTGCTTGGAGAACAGCCAAGGGTACTTAGCATTCAAACAGCTTAAAGACTACACAGCAATCACTTGATTAATAATTGGACACACTTAGTCAAAATTAGTCACATCCGCTACGAATGATGAGGGGTTAAAACAAATGTTATGAAAGAGCTCATGGGAAGAAACCAGCGATGTTGGTTTACAGTTTACAGACGTGCGTCAATTTGTGACTGACACATATTAAAGTTTAATGACAGTAGCCTATACCTGTACTATACATAAATACCTAACGACCCTGCTTTGTGGAATCTCAGAAGTCAAGTGCTTTGGGAATCTCAGAAGGCTTGCAGATACAGTGATCCGTATGGCAATTGTCCTTTAGCCTGGCTCGAGATTAATTAATAGATTAGACCCGCATTTGACCCCGCCGACATCTTTATACTTGTCTACGTTAATCGCCTCGATGTCTGGAAATCACCTGGAGAGGTCAAAAGGTCATGAAAAGAACTAATGAAATCTTTTATCCTGTCCTTCGCCACCTCTCTATCTCTCTCTGCTCCCATTTATTTACCCTGTGTCGCCCTTCTCTCTTCCCTTCTCTTAACATTCACTCCTTCCTCTCTCTAACCTCCCCTTACCATATCCTTTTCCTCCCCCTCCTCTGTCACATCACCCTCGCTTTTCCCATTTCCATGCCCATCTCCCCCCCCCCCCCCCCTCCCCCCCCCCCCCCCCCCCCCCCAACACTTCAACAAGATCATACATTTATTGGGTGACAACGAAAAGGTTAGCATGAATGAGAATAGCAGCTATCGTAAAGCCCGTTTGTTTAGTTTCAAAAATGTTCGATCAAATTGTGTTATCATGCAGTTTCTCGCCATAGTTCATTGCAAGCTAATTTAGTACATATCACATGCATGCATTTACTATATTATTTGATGTACAGTCCATACACAGCCGTCCATTCTCGATAAAAGTTCAAGTTCAAGTTAAAGGTTTACAGTCTTGTTTGAGGCCAAGGCCCCCCGCTCACACTACTGCAACTAAGCCCCAGGTCATTGGTAACTTGTCACATCAGTGTGCACAATTCAAGCAATCCCTCCTGGGCACTACATCTATGTGTCTCTCGGGGGACTTCCCAAAGGGTGCACCCACAAACCGGCCCACGCAATTTTATTTATAAATGACTTCACAAGTCCCAATTTAAACAGCTGGGTTACTATAACAATCCAGAGTTCATCAACGTGTAGTTTACCACCCGTCGACGAGAAATGAATTTGTTGACATAGTTTGGCTTCATATCTTTCCTAGTAAGTAATGTTTAATCATTTGTTTTGGCAGAGTTCCGTTCGACCCCACCGTTCGAATGACTACGTTCAACGTGCTGATTGGTGGCGCCTTGAACAATTTAAGTATTTGGGCTGTGAGCCAAACAGCTGTTCAAAGATTCTTAGCTGCCAAGGATCTGAAATCTGCCAAATTGTAAGTTCATTTATATGACCATGGAGCTATAAATGACTAATATATGTACTCGTGTTCAGTAATTTATTATTATGATTTGTAAATATTATCACGGTTTTAAAATCTCAAATCAAAAGGGGATCGTGGTTATGGAGAGGTTAGGGATACTACATTTGAGGCCAGATGGTTGTTGTGAAATATCTATACCTTGGGGAAGTAGGTGGGTGGGTGATAGGCAGCTGGATAGGGCACAAGGGAAGGGATTATAGTGACAAAGAGAGGCAAACTTGGGATGGGGAGGGGGATGGGAGAGTGCTTGGTCCAGAGACTAATTCACTGAAAACATACAGACAGTGCTATTTAGCAATTGGATTCTGACAGGTAATTATCATTAGTGAGACATGTTTGGTTGAGCAAATCGGTAAAGTGAGTCACATTTTTATGCCGGAGATGGGACTAGATGGAAGGGCTTGGAAGATTATAGCCAATCTTTAAAATTACAAAAGGCATGTAGATGGATTGATCATAGTTACCAATTTTGTTCAAAGTAATTTTTTGAGTCATTTATTGCGGATGATGAAATTAAGGGTTCCTTGTTACCCGTTTATTTAAAGCAAATTCATATTTTTCTTATATTTTATAAACCTATCTATCAAACCTGCCCTCTTTTTGAGCATGTTTTACTTTTTTTCTACTTTTTCAACGTTGTTTCTTTTCTCATAGTTCCGTCTGGCTGAACATGCCATTCAGCGCCATTTTGGTTTTGGTTTGCTGCTTTGAAGGCTTGATTATGTACGCATTTTACAACGGAGGCTCTATGGAGTCTTTCGTTACTTCAGAACCTGGTGTGACCGGGATGATGTCAGAACAGATGAGATCTCCTCCGAACTTGACCTCCAAGGATCAGATTCTAGTTTACTTCGTCAGTGAGCAGTTTGGCAACATTCCTGGTTACCAGGGATTGTTCATCGCCTGCATCATGGCTGGCGCTCTCAGGTCAGCCACTAATATATTTTGATCATCTGTTCCCTTGTTTTTTTGTCGTTTTTTTTTTTGTATGGACTTATGGTTGTTCTTGTCTTTTGGCCGCTACATTTTTAGCTCAATTGGCGTTCCAAAGCAGTGGATCAGATTCCATGTCTCCTGTCTATTAAATCGGCTATGCAATGAAAGGGCAGTCACCAGTATAGGACTAAGGTAGCATATGCCCATTAAGAGCCCCTTGACTTACACACTAAATCACAAAAGTAATGTCGCCTTTAAGTCTAGATAGAAGTTTTCACTAGCTAAACGCTACACATCACCGGATAGCTGACAAGTTGGCCTTTCATAGCACCATCAATTTTTCGTACCATGACCGCACAGATTTTTTTGCTATCAGAGCCGAAGGTTTTCGCCACTTGTAAACAAACCTCTTCACTCAGTAGTAAACAATTTTCGTACGCTGCTCCTGGGAAGCCTAAAGGGGTCTAAAATAATTGACCCAATTTTTTCACCACATGTGCTTCCATTCATGCTCTTCATGCAAGCCACAAAAAACTAGATCATGATTGATAACAGGTCAAAAAATATGTTCTCCTGCTGCTGTTTGGCACTTTTCCTGAAGGAGAACAACCGAGCGGATAAATATAGATTCTGATAGGAGTATGCCACCTTAAATGTACTAAAAGTTCTTCAAGCAGTTGCATGTACAGAAAAGTGGTAGAAGTGAAAGGTTCAAGAGCAGTAAACAATATCAATTTGCAAAAGGTCACTTGAAAACTAGAGAATTTGAAAAAAAATGAAGTTTTTGCAATGTTATGTTCACCTGTTATTGAACCAATGTTTTTGTATCATCAATGTTGGTGAATGGGCAAGATAGTGAATTTTAAAATAGGTCAAAGGTTATCTAGGGTAATTTGCAAAAATTTGTCTAATCCATATTTGACCAAATATTTCTTATCGGACAACAGTTTATTTAGCTTGCAAACGATGGTGAAATAGTGTGGCATGGACAGACTGGAAGATTGTTAATATTGTTTCATCTGATTTCATATTAGTAATTCTCTTCGAGTGCCTGATATATCTATCAAACTGATCTCTTTTCATGGTTCCATCATTCATGTTGACTAATTTAGTGAGTACCTATTTAGTGCTCTGGGGGGGGGGGGGGGGTGGGGTGGGTTAAGGTTTATTTTTAGTCACCAGAATTCAAAGTTTAAATACCTTTGGTATAAAGTAAGGACAATAAAATCCTAAAGTTACAATGATATGGACATCCTACTCAGTTTGTGATTCACCTTAGTACTACTAAGTTCCAGAACTCTATTGTTATCTGTTAAGGTCAAAGGTCATTTGAGTTGCAAACACTTGCAGGTAGCGGTTATACCAAAGGATGTGTCATTGGCCAGGAATCACTAAGCGTCTTTGCTGTGGGTATGTGTGTTCCTGGTTTACCAAACTGCCTGGCATTTCACAAATATAATACGCTGTCTTTTTTCTTCTCCTTCACAGCACAATTTCATCAGGTTTAAATGCTCTGGTATCTGTGATTCTTGTGGATATTGTGCGCCCCTTCCGTCAGTGGTTGGCAAAACGCTCTGGCACTGAGGTAAAGATGTCAGACCGTCAAGATACTATACTGTCCAAGGTTTTGTGTAAGTCACTAGATTACAAACCTTTTGCCAAACCTACAAGTGAATATATTTGTGCAATTTACATCACTCCTCACTTATCTGTTTTCTCTATATGTACTCCGATCTACCGTAGCCTAAGAAGTGGTAACATTCTTGCACTGCGCCCCCAATGACCCTCTCTAAGGTCATGAATAAATTTGTACAATTCTTAGATGTGGAAAGGTTTTGTATGGGTCAGGTTTGGAGAAGCTCCATGTTACATGATGGGGGTATTTTGGAATTTCACTTAAATACTACAGTAAGATTAAGTACTCAAATTATCGATGAGAGCCCTGTTGCTCCAATTCATATCAAAGGGGAAATCGACTTGTCCAATTATTGTGAGGTTGTACACCTACTATGAGTCATTACCTCAAACCTCTTCCTCTCCAATATTTCTTTTTTATGCAGGTACATGTTTTTCATCCCATATGCAACCAAAGTGGCAATTAGCCAGGCACGTAGCCAAGGGGGGGGGGGGGACGAAGGGGGCGACCACCCCCACTTGATCATATTTTTTTTGTACCTTTTTATGATATCGCTAGTAATTTCAAAATAGAAAATGCTTAGATGCAACTTGCAAGGCCTGGGAAGTGTCATTTCCAGCGATCTGGGAGGTATTTTCGGCCAAAATTTTCTTGGCGCTACGCTTAGATAGTTCCAGTGGCCGAATCTATGGCTCTTATAATTTGCCTACATGTTCGCCCCTGCAATTAGCTTTGTCTATTAGTCTCTGCTATTATTTGCCCATTGTTACTGTAACTTTTTTTTTTGAAACATTAATTTTTTTCATCTTGCTCCCCCCCCCCTTTGTTTCAGCTGTTGTCTTGGGCATCTTCTCTCTTTTACTGGCCTTTATTGCACCATACCTGGGAACTCTTCTACAGCTCACTAACTCTGTCTTTGGTGCCGCAGGGGGACCTCTGGTCGGCGTCTTTCTGCTGGGCATGCTCTGGAAAAGAGCCAACGAAAAGTAAACTTGCACTTGTATTCGTTTTCATCGTCGTACATTGTAGATCTATATAAAAGGGGCTGAAGTAAAAGATTGACAGTAGAGCAATGGTTGTTGTTTTTTCTCAGTTTTCGGGGATGACCTTAAAATCAGGATTTTGGGTTGATTTATGTTTAATTGTCGATACTCTTTGATATTACTCCCCTTAACAATGCAGTTTGTTAGGGCTGTCAAATTTTCTTTCAAAACTATGACCGAAAAGGGGAAAAATGGTGACTGTTTTTTTGTATCTATACTAATGGGAAAATATTAGTATATAGGCATATGCTATCTGTTTATGATAAAAAACGATTTTTGTGGGAGGGTGGTGGTTTAAATGGTGGGTGGATTTCTTGTAACACTAAGGATAATCCATTGCTTCTTTTAACTAAATAGATCACATTCTTACATCAGTGATGTAAGCAGAAATCCCCCCCCCCCTGGATGGGGTTGCAAAAGCTTTAAATTTTACTTATTAGGGTGTTGGGAGTGGGATAGTTATCCCTGCCAGGAGATTTTTTCATCACTGCTTCTTTCAGAAGCCCCCCCTTATTCAGTTACAGTTGGGTATTTTTCATCCCACCTCTTGGATATGGCAAGTTGACTGGTTATTTTTAAATTTCTCTTCCTGCAGGGGTACTCTGATAGGAGCTATTTGTGGATTTATCATTGGTCTATGGACAAGTATGGGCAGCATAGCAACCAAAAACATGGACAGAGATGAGAGACTAGGCCTTTACAACGTAAGTAGAAAAGTAATGTGTTTTGCCAAATTGTTAGTAAAAACAATTGCATTGGTATATTTGATGTAGCCTATGTCACTCTTTCAGATAAATAGCATATATATCGTGTTCATTCTGCTCATTTGATCAGGAAGTTTAAGGAATTGTAATTTTAATTTAGTTGTAATCATATGCTGTAAGTTGTCACAAAGACTTCTAGTATGCCTTTGACAACTACCACGGGTAAATTTGTGGACATGCTTTAAGTTCAGAGGAACAATGATATGTGCTCCCTTACTCCCTTAGTTTTTTAGTTATTCGTTTGTCCTTTAGAATAATATGAAAATTAGAAGAACATTTTATTTTATCATCTATCCTAGATTTTGCTGCACCCTCTACATATTTTCCTTGGTCCCTTAACCAAGAGGCTCAGCTGTAACCCAACTGCCTCCACCTCCCTCTCCCCCCTCCCACCCCTCTCATCAAGCCTGTGTGTCAGGTACCCTACACTAAGTTTAACCAGCACAATGCAGATGAATAAATGGCATGGAGCATTTATTCTCACCATAGAAAAATGATTGCTTTGAGTTTAATGAAGAATATACCATCACTTGAATATGGCAGTAGCAACTTTGTGTTGTAATGTTCTATGCAAATAGAGTTACACATTAGTTATACAGCTGGAATGAATGTAACACAGTGTTGTAGACTTCAGCTTGTGTGGGTGTCGATATTGCTGTTGTTACATTATGAAATTTGTTGTGTCACTATAAAACACTTCTGGGAGTGAGTAATACAAACAAGCTAACATTTTAACGGTTTTGCAAAGCAGGAGGCTGATGATAAGCCAAACACAGTCACATCTGTTTGATATGGTTGAGACCTTGTACCTTTGCCTTGTGTTGGTTTTAACGAGACATACCAGTGCAACAACTCTTAAAGGCGCTACTACTGAGTTGTTTGGTATTTTAGCAGTGATGTAGAATCCAACCTGGCCAAACTTAATCTAAGTGCAGTTATTACTCAATGTACGATGAAAGCAGACGATTGTGTTTCATTCACAGTAATTAGTTCCAATATGCATTTGAGAGTCAAGAAAGTTATATGTAACCTTTTTGTTGGATTAGCTTCACTACAGATGTTTAATAATGTCTCACTGCAGGGGTTCTCAATATATTGGCCTCCTATGGGCCAAATCCAGCCAGTGAAAGATTTCAATACTGCCCACAAAAACAAAAATCATTCCACAATTTTTGCATTAATCAGGTTTGCTGACTCTTACGAACCTTTCCACAATCTTTAGTAGTTTCTGACTTTTTTTATATATGTATATTCTTGAACTCCTTTGCGAATCTCTTGATGTCTTTTTTCACATTTAAATAATTTGGATTTGCACGTGTATAATTCTGTTTGAATTTCACCCCAAAATTAACCGAACAGAGATGAGCTTGTGTGGAATTCCACTCGGAGTTAGTCTGTAAGTTATATTGACGAGAATTGCTGGAATTCAAATTTTATGAGAACGGTTTAGCACTTCACCTAGAGTTTAAATCAACAAAATGTCTGACATAGTGTGGATTGGCACTTCACATACTAATACAAGTGGGTGTGTCAACGTGGTGAAGGATAGAGTGAAGCTTCTTTTCAAGGGCATTTGAAATATTCTACATACTTACTAGCATGATCATATCAAATTAATTTTGATATTAAATAAGGAATTTTCTTGTTGACATATATGTTGCAGCAAAATAGAAAAAAAAATAATGGATGAATTTCATCTTCATTTCGAATAGGCTACTAATTCTACAATGCCATGAATTCAGGCATGATGCGAAGGAGGGGGGGGGGGGTCAGAGAGGGTATAACACTGGGACCTGGGGTCCTTTCAGAGTATGGGATATAGAATAATGAATTCTCTTTTTCGTAATATCCTTAAAATGAAACTGACCGCGGCTCAGTGACATAATATTCCCTAGGGCCCAAACCTTGATCTTGACCAGGGACGTCGCTAGAGGGGGGGTGTGGGGGGTGTTTCACCCCCCAATCTTGGTAAAAATGACGATAGTTGAAAAATTTGAAAAATGAGTGCAACAGTCGGAATTTCCGACTGTCGGAATTTCCGACTGTCGGAATTTCCGACTGTCGCCAGCTTCAATTCGGAATTTCCGACTGTCGCACTCTAATTTTTCTGACTGTCGCACTCTAATTTTCATATGTTCTTGTAATTTGTAAGTGACATTAAATTTTCGATTAAAATTGACCTTTAATCAGTCATATTTACCACGTTTTCCTCGTCACATTGAGAAATTGTATTTTGCGATCCTTATACTCCACCATACAAAACTTCGTATGATTTTGAATACTCTAAAAAAAAACACAACGTTCGCCAGCTTCAATTCGGATAATTTATGTATTAATTTTGCTATTTGGTGAGTCGACCCTGTTCGCTAGCTTCAAGTAAGTTCAGGATATACCAGGGACGTAGCCAGGGGGAGCAGGGGAGCGACTGCTCCCCCCTTTCAGTGTCGAAAAGAATTTTTAAAAACTGTTTTTTTTTTTAGCATGGTATTTTGTCAGTGCTCTTTTGATCTTGAATACTCGTCAGCTCCGTTAACTCGATTATAATCGTAATAACATTCAGGCCTACTTATTCAACTACTTACTTAGTTTGGCAGATGCAATTAGCTAAATTTAGCCTATAGCCTATTTCAAACCTACAGTTTGCCACTGCGTAATAAAATACATATTGCCTATACCTAACCTCACTCGATGGAATGTCACGAACCGTATGCACAACAACGTCGACAACGTTCGTTCTCATCCTTTCTATGATTCTTCCTAAGTTGTTGCACGAACAGCATGTTATGAAGCTAAGCTAGCAATCGTACGTGATACGCACTTCCTATAAATAATTATGACACTGCTAATACACGGCGATAACGATATTTTTTTTAGGCCACTGCACATCTGGCTGTCTTACAAAATATGAAAGTTTATATTGTCCATCAGTTAAGTTCGTCAAATGTATTAAAGTCCAGACATTGGACAATAAACAAGAATCATCCTTCTGGAAAAATTGTAAAAGAGCACTATGTTTGTCTTTCTGATATATTATGTAAAAGAACATGTAAAAGAATTCAAACAGGAAACAAAATCTGCTGATAATATGATATCATATGATAATGATGAAACTGGCAACAAATTGCACCAGATCGCATCTAAGGACCTTCAATTGTTCAAAAATATCTCAAAGGGGAGGGGGACACCCCCTCCCCTTAGACCCCTCCCCTATATCAATCGCAAAAAGTGCTCCCCTACGTCGTTGGGATATACATTGTCTCTATGGTATACAATTAAAACACTCAATGCTAATCTAAGGAAGCTTAAAAGTGCCATCAACATAAGCAAAAACTTTGCCCCATAAGGTACAAATGTATCGAAAAAAGTTCGGAACATAAGTGCAGTCGCGAAAGATGGGGTGTCTGACTGACACTGACCGTATCGTTGACGATTAGTGCGGGGAGGGGGGGGTACAAGGCAGCAGTCTGGCTCCAAAACCCATCCAGTTGGAATTTCAGCCACTACACCCCCCCAATCATCAGGCCTTAGCTATGTCCCTGATCTTGACTCCCCTTGTATAAAGGTACCTTTATCACGGTTCCTCACATCAAGCCTACTGGTAGCATCGTTATAAATCAAGACTACATGATGTCACTTTGTCAAGTCGTTCCTCAGAGAGATTCAGTGACTTGAGTCGATGACTCCACTCAAGTTAGGAAATCACTGGCTATCTACTCGCCTCGACCAGGAAATTAATTGACCAATTGACTAATTAATTAATTACAACTACTAATTGGCACTGTTAATTTATTATTTTTTGTAAGTTCTGGTAACTCTAAAATATATGCTTTTAAATTAATATACACAACAGAAGACCCATGACCCTTTGACCTCTAAACATATGTCATGTACTAGCTGTGAACATCCTATTTTGAGATCACAATACCCATGCCCTGCCCGCAGTCTTACAATCGTGTCTTCCTCTACAAATACAATATGTATGAATGAGGTAAAAACATCTCAGTTTGAAATAGTTACCATGGTAACCAAGGTGTATGTTGGTCCACAAATATAATGTGCACCAGGCATGGGCTCAAGAGAGATAACTGTAGATAGAAACTTAGTAACCTGACTATTGCTTTTGTGTCATGACCCTTTGGGTGAATACTAATCCACCTTTGTTTAAATCATTAGATCAAATTTTAATTAAGACAGTTCCAAATTACATGCAATTTAAGTTCATTCCTTTTTACACATTGAGACTCAACACTTTTCTATGACATTGTTATTTCCTTCATTTCAGCTTTCTTTTATGTGGTACTCTGGCTTCACCTTGCTGATAACTGTCTCTGTTTCCGTGGTGATGAGTGAAATCTTTCGCTTAATCTTTAAATCTGATCGCGAGAAAGTTGTCAACCCACTCCTGTTGGTCCCCTGGCTCAGGTAGGTCCACACGATACAGCCATGTTGTTACAGAGTTTTGGGATGGACTTTTAAATAGTGTGTTTTTCAGTACACGCATTGTATGTATGTACGTGTGTATGTATGTATGTATGTATATAAGATCCTCCTGCAAGCAGGAACTCGCGAAGAAGCCTCATTGGCTTATCAAAGCCGCAAGCTGACCGAAGTCAGTCTCTTACTATCAAAGCCGCAAGCTGACCGAAGTCAGTCTCTTACATTCATATTTAACGTCCATGATTATGAATTGTTAATTTTCAACAACTCTGTAACTGGATGACATACATAAATCTGGGAGTGACTCGAACCGGGAACTTAATTGTCTCCAATCACCTGTCGTTGTTAAAGTTACATCATTGTTGAAGTCAAAAATACTGAAAATTTGAAAATACCATCTTAGTAAATCATTAAACTCGTTTTGCAATCAATTTGAGCCCATACAAGTAAAATATTAGCCACATATTTCTTTAACTACTCCAGGTTTAGGATCTCAATGGGTGACATGTGTTGTCATCAGGGTGATTATTATTTATAATTGTGTGTCCTATTTGTCTTATTAATATTGAGAAGATCTTGAAATGAGATGGTGTCCCTTTAAGGTCAGCACCAAGAGCTTCATATTGTAAAAGTGTAAACTGTTTTATTTGGAATAAGAAAAAATGCTTTCATATCTTACATGAATAGTGACATGACGTCTAGTATTATAATAGCTGATTTTAGAATCTTGTATATAATAATGTCGTGTTTAAAAATCCAACACATCATACAGTAATCTAATTGTCACAGTGGTCGGATGGTTAATTAATGGCCATGCCCACCAACTGATCGGATCATTTCTGACCAGAACAAAGATTTGATAGTGTTCGTGCGGTCCAGTAAAATGTTCTAGTTTTAACTAGCACGACATTCGAATGGATTATTTCAGAAGTAGTAATATTATACTCCATTCTCTCCCAAAATTAAAAAAGCTCTGAAATGAATTCACAATGAAACACCACAGTATCTTGTTTCTTAAATATTTCTTTTATCGAGAATGCAAAGAAGTCCTATCCTATCACTGGAAATGAAATCTTACTTGGAATCATGCTTGGGCATGTCTTGCATTTATTTGACTAATTGTCAACTCTAACGATGTTCGCTTTCTCTTCTCACAGAGAGAAAGTTTCAAACTATGCCAACATCCCGCAGGGCGAAATCATCAAATACGACCCCAAGGACGATGGCGAAGTCGAAGTGGTCGAAGAAAAGAAAGCGTGAATCTGGTGACAGCCGAATATAGGGATGTTAAAAAAGGAATAACAAAAGAAACTGGTGACGTTTTGTTCTCTGCTAAATTGTCCCTCTGAGACAAGTCTTCTCCCCGGGGGTATGATGGATGGTGAATTTAAATTCTGAACTGACTTTCTTACTTCCTATTCCTATCTTTATTTACTGAGTATGTCGTTAACACTAGGGCTGTGTCCTAACTCCTCTAAATGTCAGTGATATTTGTAAAGATCAATCCATAAGAGGTGCCTATTTCTTTTCCTTGCTTTTGAAACAAAGAAAATATGTGAACTGTTTGATAGTTTTCTTTTTTTCATATGTAATCATGTTTATAGTTTGTGAACATTCCTATCAAACACAAACTTAAGACAATTTATATATCTGACAGTAATGATGATAAAGCTGCAAGAAGATATCTTGTGATAGCTAGGTGATGACAGAGTTATAGAAGATAAGGTGTATCTTGTTGGGTATATCATCCAGTATTCAAGCTACAATCTCTTCTTAAATTGAAAGAGACAGGGTACAGCTTTTACTGAA
>KN888401.1:40740-51768 GCA_000934455.1 Apostichopus parvimensis | reverse complement strand
AAATAATAACTTGAAAAGGGTACTGTTTTAATGGGAAATATATACTTTTCATTACAAACTAGAATTGAGTCTTACTTACGAAAAGTGGCACTTTTTTTATTACAAACTGAAGGCGCGCCCTATGTTGTCAACCTCTGTACCTGTCTTCATAACTCTGAGCAAAATAGTTTACCCTACTATATGCCGTGACAACTCCCATGACCCCAACAACCTAGCAAAGTGCACCACTCTGAAGTTATCATATTCTGTAAAGGTTGAAACAGACCAGATTTAAAAAAAAGCCCATGTTTCATTGTTTATGTCCGAATGAACTATAATATACCTTTATAGACCGCAGAGCCGCATATTCCGGTTGTTTTAAGGATCTGACACATTATACATTTTCTACGACCCACTTTTCAGTTTAGCTGTTTTCTACGAACCCTGCAAACCGTCACATAGGCCCAGGCGCGTAGCGAGGAATTTGCCAAGGGAGGGGCGAATCCCGTAAGCAAACTATCTAAGCGTAGCGTCACCATGGGTTGGCACGAAGCGTACAAGAAAATTTTGCCACCCAGATCGCTGGAAATGACACTTCCCAGGCCTTGTAAGTTGCATCTAAGCATTTTCTATTTTGAAATTACTAGCGATATTATAAATTGAAAAAAATTAAAAAATATGCACAAGGGGTGGGGGTGGTCTTTCCTTCGCCCCCTTGACTACGCGCCTGCATACGCCATTCATTAGTTTTCTGGGGACTTAAAATTCCAAAAATATGAAGTAACGGTATATGCAGTTCCTGCCAAACTAAGCCTTGTGTATAATATAATACTCAAGTTTGGAACAGTACATATTGTAACTGGTTTTACAACTCTACCAGTGACGACCAAGTGGGCGGGCGAGGAAGGGGAGATTGGAAGCCGGTCACTTTATACCACCACAGAACCCACCCACACACCCCCTTCTCCTCCCACCCCCTCATCGCGCCATTCTGTGATTTGGTTTCGCTGTTCCTCCTTAACTGTTTTTGTTTATATAACATGGATCAAGTCTTGAAATACTTAAAAATGAAGCACAAAGACCGCGTTCTATTAAGTCAGTTTTTTGTTTATTTACAAATATGAAAGCTATCTGCAGACAAAGAAGACTGTAACGTGATTGATATTATTTACAAAGAATAAAATTCACGTAAATAAATTTAAACGGGAAACTCAAGGAAACAGATTACACGAGAAAACATGGATTTATTTGGTTACAATAGCTACCGGGATTCAACCATTCGGTTGAGGCATGACTTTTGCTACACAATTGCAATTTTAAATTGAAAAGCGCGTTCTATTATATATATAGTTGCAAATAAATAACTGTAGAACCATCATAGAGAAATACGCAATAAAGCACTACGTATAGATGATTGAATCACAGTAATAGAAAACTGACTAACTGTACATTACATGTATAAAAATATAAAATATATTACAGTTTTCTCAAGTTCTCATTCGACGACTACCATACTGTCAAACATACTGCACCCAATGTTAAGAAGGGATAGCAGTATATAATAACGATAATGAAAAAAAAAATTGTTTCCTTACGGTTTCCTCGACAAATGTACTAAATGAATTCCACAGAAAATATGAAACACTTGTATCATTCAAATTTTCGTATTTTTCAAAAATAATCCGACGCAAAACGAAAAGTTTTATGCATTCAATTTTGAATGTAACTATGTTTTGTAGCTGTTCTTTTATTATGAATTATGCATTTTGTTACTTCGAAAGACTCATCGAAGAGAAATGTTTTGTTGTAATTAATACATATATTAATACATACTTCCGTGTCACCAACTGTCAACGATATATATGAGCTTGGAACCGCATTCTGGTGCAACAATTTCATCATAAAATATTCATGTATACATAATTGTTCACGTATTTTGCGCACAATAACCATGGTAATGTGGAAGAGAGCTTTGTTATAGGCCTACGCCAGTCAACGTCGACATTGCTCGTACTAAATATACCCCATAGATAGAGTGTTCAGCGGAATTTAGAGGAGAAGGACGTAACTATGACGTAACTCAAAGAGAACGTCATCCAACCGTTTCATCCAAACGATGGTCAGCTGTTCAGTCACATGCCACTATTTTCTTTTTCACTTTTGATTTACAATATCCCTGGCGATAAGTTCTCTCATTATCTCGTTACTTCCAGCATATATTGGATAAACACGACAATCAGCGAAGGCCCTCGCTATTGGATACTCCCACATGTAGCCCCACCCACCGTGGAGTTGGACGCACTCATTCGCAACTCTACAAGACAAGTCAGAACTCCTGTGTAGACAAAACAGAAAGTAAACGACTTAAGTAAATATACTAGTCTCTTAGAGATTTATATCCAAATCTGAATATGTAAACATGCATAGTGAATATCTATATAGATTGAACGGTGACAACATCAGACGTCATTGACCATTCCACAATCAAGTATCGTTGGGTATCCCAGCATTCAAGTTTTATTTATTTTTCTCTTACAAAACTACACTACAGACTTCCGGTGATCATATATCAGATTAATTAAATTACCTTATTGTTATTTCATATATCAATACATGCGCTGCTTGTTAATTGCATATATGCTACACTTCTCTATTGATGTTTGTTTGAAAAGCAACACACTTCCTCAAGATTGTAACAATTGTTGTGACATGTGCTTCAAAGTAAATCAGAAACAGGTTATGTGCATGTGTGTATTTGATGACGTGATAAATTATGCTGAAACACGCTGTTTTTCTATCAAAATGTTTTACATTTTTGCTTCGTTACTTACCAGTATTTACACATAGATGCAGTTGATGAGTCTAATCTCTTCTCTTCGCTCAGCTGAATACATCTATCTACAAAAGCGCGCGAAACACATAGTTCTGTTTTCATGGTTGCCAAGCGATGTTGTATCGTCTGCACGTATATAAGAGAGGGATTAAAATCATATTGTAAAGTTATGTCATAAAAGTATATCATACTGTAAAGTTACGTCATAAAAGTTAGGTTTCGAGGTACCATGGAGCTATTATTTATTTTATACACGTATCATCACTTTTGCTCACCAGCAGTCATTTTTGTTAGATGTGATTGGAGATTTACAGTGCTTATAAATTAATAGTCACACTATACAACATCAGGAAAAGAACAACATTACAACTGCATGTACAGTTTTTACAGTACACGACAAGCAACTTACCAAAGGAACTTTGGATATCATGATAGATTAAAGCATAGCATAATATATCACAATGGGTTTTCGGATTAGATGGGGGTGAGCACACTCAGAGAATATAAGTTTAATAACGATTATACTGATCCGCAAACACACAACTAAGCATGTCAGATCTTTTCTACATTGGGAACAATGGATTGCCAGATCTATTACACCAACTTTGCACGGAAAACAATCCGATATAATCGAGTGCGACAGCTATGATTAAGTGAGAAAGAACTCAACGACATACCTCCATTCCACCACTCCTCCCGCCCCCAAACCCTTCCTCACCGCTGACCTGTCACGTTAAATAACCTGTTACGTGATGGGTCTTTTACTATATGCGGCCGAAGTTCATGGCTACTCAAAAGAAACAGCTGAACATTAAAGTTACCTCAGTAGGCACGTGGTTATACCTCTCCGACTGGACTAGAGGTTGTCCGAACGGGAAGACTCGTAAGACATTGCTCTTACTATTAGGGAACAGCAATTGTACAAGAAAGAAATAATTATTATATACCTGCAAATTTGATAGCTTCTTGCCAAAAGCCATTCTTTTGTTGACATACTGCCTGGTGATTTCAAACATGTACTCGGCCTGTGATTGGCTGACGATACCAACTATTAATCGTTCACGGGGTAACTGCTTCATTAGTTGGTAGAACCCTTTGTGTAATAGCGCGCCTCCACCCAAAACTGCAGACGAGGGGAGTCTTACGTCATCGAAGAATAACTCATTGGTGTCCTAAAAACAAAAGGAAAAAATATATAAAATTATGAATATCACGTGCACATATATTCTGAAACTGTGCAAAATATGCTTAAAAGTATGTTGTCCGTTTGTTTGTTTGTTCTTTTTTTTTTTACCACTTTCAGATTTGAGCCCCATCATCCTGACACGTTCTATATATACGTCCTTAAAATGCATCTGAAATCTATATGCACTTACTGTCGACCTTTGACCGACTTTATCGAGAGGTTTTCCCTTTGAGAATCCTGGCATACCGTCTTCGACCAGGAACAACGATAACCCATGGGCAGCCTTCTTTGCATCTGGGTTGGTTTTTGCACATACGATAACCACATTGGAGAGATAACCATTGCTGATGAACACCTGCACAAATAGAACATGATGTAAGTTAACCCGTACTGTACATTCGTGTACATCGTGCCCTCAGTATCAGGCTAAGATATTGCAGGTAAAGCTAATTGTAGAAACCCATATAATATATACAGTAACACAGCAAAGTTAAAAAAAAAAAACAGCTTCCAATTTGTTTAGGACAAAAGTGACATTTAACCATCACTTCCCTCCTCTCTCTTCCCAATTCCAATCTCTCAACTATAGCGGGTTTATTGATTTGACTTTAACACTACAATGATCATACCTTGCTTCCATTCAGGATCCAATCATCGCCATCTTTCTTGGCGTAAGTTTTCATACCTTGAACATCGCTGTCAAGGAATACATACAAAAAATCAATGTATAAAAGATCGATATATCGATAGAGATACGTTTTGCACACTTAACTTAATTTCTTATTATTAATTAATCAATCAATCTGTCTATCAATCAACTATTCCAACGGCAGTCGTCAATTCATTCGTAAATTTAACTTAAATCATAATCGAACTTTTCGAAAGATTTTGCCAAAACATAGGTATTTATACAACTAATATAAATGAACTAATAATATTAATTATTTTCGCAATTTTGAAGTTATGAATCCCAAGCAATACAGAGACAGAACGGATATATATTAAAGGAAAGGTAAAGCAAAGGAGAAAAACAAAGAGAAACGTTTTCAATGTCTGATTTCGAATCAACTTGGCAGACATTCTTTTGTTGTGCGTTCTGCAGAATGGGCGCATCAATTCACTTTTCCATAATAAGTTAGTATAGGAATGTACACTTCAGCCCTATTGCACACAAAAAATGTCATCAAAGCTATCAATTTTTTTTGTTTTAAATGGCTGAATGCAGTGGCGGAGCTAGGGGTATTGGTCAGCAGGGGCGAGAATGGTCTGTAGGGGCGCTTTCGACACTATCTAAGCGGAGCGCCACCACAGGTTGGCGCGTAGCATACAGACATTTTTTGAGTAAAGATACTCCCTAGATCGCCGGAAATGACCCTTTCCGGGTCTGGCTAATTTGCAGATAAACGAAGAATAAATAGGTGTCATCGCGAAATTACACCAACAAAATGTGACAAATGTCAATAGGTAGATGAGAGTGCAATAAAAAAGTCAATAATCGCGAATAACTAAAAAGTGGTAAAGAGCTGAAAATGGCGCCAGCAGTCCATTTGAGTCCGTCAGGGGGGGGGGGCATCCGCCCCCTGACTGTATGGACGCTCCGCCACTGGCTGAATGTTTACCTGCCAGCCCCAGGTTCTGTCATTGCCAAGGCACCTATTTTCTCTCCGGCTGTCATCGCGGGAATAAACTTGTCAATTTGCTCGTTTGTACCATACTTTGAAATATAAGGCATTACAATATCACTGTGCATTGGAAAGCACGAGCCCGCGCCATTTGCGTAGCCTCTGTGGAAAATAAGAGACAAGAGAACATTCCCTATAGGTGAATAAACAGAACAATGAAAACAAGGGGGGTGGCAGTGTGGTGAGTTTCTTCAACAATGTTTTTGTATGGGGAGGGGGAGGGGGAGGGGAGGGGAGGAATCTGTCTATATCATTCAATGACTACATGAAGGGTAAATGAAGGCCTTCTTGTCCCCTCCCGGCGTCATAACATTATACCTCTGGTTTCAACCACTTGAAAACTAAGACACGTTGGACAAATTTCTATATAGAGGGCGCACAACTTACTGTTCTTCCACTACTATCATGGCGGCTTTGAAGTCCCCACCTATGCCCCCTTTCTTATCCGGTATGTTGACACCAAGGAGTCCAGCGGATCCCATCTGTCGCCATAATTTTCGGTCTACGTGTTTTTGCCGTTCCCATCTACAGAAAAAGAATTGGGGTCATGGTATTTACGACACATACATGTTGTTACTGGTAAATGGTATGTTCTAGATATGGTGTTTACGATACATGTTGGTTACGGTACATGCTGTTTACGGTACAAGTTATATACGGTGCATGGTGTTTACGGAATATGTTGTTTACCGTGCAGGGTATTTACTCGGTATATGTTGTATCTGATGTTGATTCTGCTCGACTTTCATCTTCAGGCTTAGAGAGTTAATGTTTAGTTTTGAACACATTATGTTAAATCCTATAATTAATAAATATTCTTACGGCAGTGAAATGATGATAGGCATTGTCTTTACTAATTTTAATCCAAACGAACAAAACTAAATATACACTCTTTCAGTTTTCATTATGACCTCCATGAAAGTTTCTGTCCCTTCGTCATACTTTGTGTACAATGCATAATAATGTAGATCACTACACAACTTTGTATTCTATTCTTACCTTTCTTGATTCGGAAGAATCTCATTTGTGAAAAAACGCCTGACATGCTCTCTGAAAATGTCATGTTCCTCTGAAAAGATATCTCTTGTACCAATGTCCAGTAAACTCTCTGCCTGTCCAATATCTGGTCTTGAATGATTTAAAGTGACAAAAAGAATCTTAAGTCTGGAGTGTTCCAATGAGTGGGTAATTAAACATGTCATTATCATTTACAATGATATTAATCATTTACTTGATATTATTTGTTTATACATGTTGCATAGCATCATCTCCTATAATGTTCATAAGTAGACTATATGCAAATATGCATTGACTCATTGATAGTGATTTCATGTTGACTCGGCAAGTGCAACATAAATTGTCATTGGTTGCTGAGGTATAAATATTCATAAACGGTTAGCATGTTTACCTTTTCAATAGGTTTTCTTCCTCAATTTCAGCGGCAAGACTCGCTTTCGATGACCTACAGTAAGAATAACAATAGGTTATCTAATGTGTCGCTTTGATCGATGGGTTGCATTATGTAACATTTTGAACAAGAAAACGTTTTGAACAAGAAAACCTTTTAACTTTAACTAATCAAATAACATATCTGTTTATGGTCATACTTCATGTTTGAAATAGATGAAAGATGTTATAGTATGTTGTAAAGTCTAATGTCCGATAGTACGTTCCACAATAAACACATACAACTCTTAATCATAACCAAGGCTTCCTGATTACACGGTTAAAGTATATATGTAAAAGGGCTGCATGGGGTTGAATCATGTTGTTTGGCTTTCGTACCCAGGCTCTATCATGGGTGACAGTTTATTGTCAAAAAAGAACCCAAGACTTCCTGTTAACTCAGGGCAAAAAACTTTGAAAATTAAAGGGCAAGGATAATATGTGGTACCGCTCCTCTTTTTTTCAGATACACATTACTCAGTGTGGATCGCTCATTAAAATTTAAACAAGATTATGTGACGTATCCGTTCGTGATATTTCAGTTGACGTAACAGTAACAGTACACAATCATGCATATCCACATGTCAGTACAGTTGAAATGTAAGAGAAATGGTGTTGAGAATGGTTGTTGATTTCAATACAAGCCAAGCCTATTTTGGGTGCAGTTTCCTTAAAACAGTGATTACTAAGTAAATGAAGGTCACTTATCAATTTGACCAAACAAATCGTACACTTTACCTCGTAACCAATAAAAATAATTAAAAACATTTGACCGTGCATTTATTTACTTCCTATAGCCTACTATATACGGAGAGTTATTAAAATGCATCTGGTAAATGAGTAATCTCGACTTTATTCCCCTTCAGTCCCTCCCTGTCTCCCTCCCTCCCTCCCTCCCTCCCTCCCTCCCTGCTTACCTTCCCACTCACACTCCCTTCCGGCCCCACCACTCCCGCCCACCACCTACATCAAATGTGTATATGAGGATTTATTTCTATAAAACAAAAAGTGCTTACCTGTGAACTACTTGGATCACGGACAGAGTCCTCAATCTTGCTTGGTGTAAATATTGCACGTTCTTCAAGAGGAATTTACTAGTTAAGCTCGCCATCTTTGCAGAATTGTTTCTCTTCTTTTTACGAGTTTTGGAAATGATTATTGTAGGCGTAAGTATATGAAACTATTAAGGACTTTTCTATTTGTTAAACTTTCAACTTCTGTTATCTGATGTTCCACCTTCCTCGATGCAGGTCTGCAGATTTATTTCTCAAAACATCTCTTTTATATGAGGCTATGACCTTGTTGGAGATTGACCGTACCTTAACCAATTTCTCTGAAACTTTTCAGTAATTGGTGTTATGTAAATGAAAAGTAAACAAGGAGGACAATAATCCACAAGGACATGTGACATTGTCAAAAGCGATAAACAACTACCTTGCTGTCTGCTTTGTAAACGAAAGAAAGTTAAACATTAACCAGAAACAGGTTGAACGACAAGTCTGTGACCGTGAACTTTACTGATTACGAAATACAACTTGGCCGTCTGCTAATGAACCGACCATATAAAAGGGCGCCACCATTCAGAAGTGGTAAGACCAACTTTCCCGACTTCCCAATTGAACCGTTTGTTTTGATGGGCAAAACAATAGTTTAGTGACAATTGCTACGTATATGTAGCATTATATATATAACATATCCTAACTCTTGCGTTCATTACAATTTAATCCTAGTGTTTAGTGTTCGTGAATCAAATCTAACTAGAATACTTTGACAGACCTGCAGATCTGTGTACGATGCAGCCACTGTTCTTTAGTTAATATAGTCCTTCATAACGGTCCTTAAAGATCATCAGTATTAGTACCAAAGTTTAGCACTCAACAAATTGCTAGAAGTTTCCAAGAGTACATTCCTAGAGGCTTTGGTCCTCCATATCATTTGCAGCCATTTATATGGCTTATTAAAATTGACAATTAAATATCCCAGTGTGGGTTACTGCGTTGAATAGGCCAGAAAACATCCCTGTTGAAATTTGATAATAGGTGACCATAATCTGAATATCTAGCATATTAACGGGCAATTATGATGACCTACAAGCCTACATCCATTATGACGTAAGGTATATATCATTATTACTATTAACAGTCTGTAAGATGTTCATCTTTCAACTTTGAAACCCCATCAATCCTTTCTCCTGATATGGTACAACGATATACGACCGACAGCAAAAAATGACGATTCTTCTGTCTAATCAGTATCATTCTTTTCGGGGGGTGGTGGTGGGGGGGGGGGGTTCGCTCGAAAATGAGTTGAACCACTGGTGAAATATCAATCTATCCCAATCTTTTTTTTTTTAAGTATATGTAGGTTAAAGTTGACTGCATAACCTTTTGTATCCAGTGTGAAGGCGTAAACATGTCAACAAAATGTTTGTCTTTGTATATCGTTCGGCACAGATTCAATCAAACAGATCATACAAAGTTCACGCTCACAAAAACCAAGGCGTTCTGCCCGTTTGCTTTGGAGACGAACCACAGAGGTTAAAAGTTGAATGAGCAGTGGAAAATTCCCATCCAGTTGGGACGGGTTTTTCTCAATAGTGTCCTTTCTTGTTTCTGACAGTATGAGCACTTTGAATATCTGTTACGATAAGATAGAGGCAAGGACAGTGGCGGAGCTAGGGGTATGGGGGGGGGGAGGCGAGAATGGTCTGTAGGGGCGCTTTCGACACTATCTAAGCGGAGCGCCACCACTGGTTGGCGCGTAGCGTACAGAAATTTTTTGAGTAAAGATACTCCCTAGATCGCCGGAAATGACCCTTTCCGGACCTGGCTAATTTGCAGAATAAATAGGTGTCATCGCCAAATTACACCAACAAAATGTGAGAAATGTCAATAAGTAGATGAGAGAGCAATAAAAAATTCAATAATCAAGAATAAGTAAAAAGTAGTAAAGAGCTGAAAAGGGCGCCAGCAGTCCATTTGAGTCCGTCAGGGGGGGCATCCGCCCCCCTGACTGTATGGACGCTCCGCCACTGGGCAAGGATCTATTCATACTGGCAGTACGAGTGCTTTGAAGTATGATATGTGAGAATAACATATAGTGGTAATTAATTAGCTTTAAAAACTGGCTGGAAACCTATTTTACTAACTTGAGTATATGATAATGAAAATAAGCCCGTATATAATATGGCCAATACTTGCTCAGTTGTTTGAGAATGGTAACGTTGGTAACTTATGTGTCCAATGGCAATGGAATGACCTAATCAAGCAGAAATAACGACGACATCCCCATTGCTAAACTGGTCCCATTCTAAAGCCATGCAATTCTCTTTATCAGGACCGTGATTGCCTGATTCTGGCGATATGTTTGACGCCGGGTCAGGAGCTGTGCCAAATTCCCACTTTGACCCTGGAAAATCTTGATGAACGATCTACTATGTACACTAGGAATTAGAAGGAAAAATTGGAGAAATTAAAGTCGCACAGCAGATGTAAAAGGTCATTCACTTTCTGTAAGTATCTAGGCCTACATCATCCATGATATTTCACAAAGGTATTATTAAAGTATTTATAACCATTTTCCTTTTTTGTTATCTCTAATAGTCAAATCGTCAAAACTGACGGAATAAAACCAACACGGACAAAAGTTTCAGAACGTGATCACTAATCTCGTGCGTACAGACCACAAGCAAACCACCACCCGATAAGTACGACTTGAGTCAGCCAGTAGCGGAAGAAATGTATAAGTTTGTACAGTTATTAACCTATGGAAGCTAGACCTAGGCTATATCTATTACTGCTAGGCCCTAATGCAGGGGGCATCGTGCGAAAATAAATTTTTTTGGGTTGGGGGGGGGGGGGGCCCGTGAACAGGTGATGACTATCTAAGCGGAGCGCCACCAC
>KN888401.1:0-31794 GCA_000934455.1 Apostichopus parvimensis | reverse complement strand
TATGAGTGCAATAGTGCAAATATTTCATGAGTTGAAAGATGGAATGTTCCATTCAACGAGGCGCAGCCGAGTTGAATGGAACAAATTACATCTTTCTCCGGGGGAGGCGGGGAGGGAGGGTGAGGGATTGTGAGTGTTGTTTTCCTCAAATGAGCAATGTTTATTGGCTGTTGGCCAAGTTTTTCATAATATTTAATTATGATGTATATACGTACATACTCTTATCACAGCTGTAACTGATTAAGTATACATATCGCTGATGTAATAACTCATTAGCAAGATTAGGCGGTTGTGTCTTTAGTCAATATCACGTAACATGGTGTTCCTTGCCAATACATTATGAACTCGTTGAAGGTTGTGACAAGTTGATAAGTAATTTGGCCTGTTTAGGCAGGCAGGTCACTACCGGCATGTAACCACGGAGGGAAAATCCGTAGTAATGTGCTGGTGTGACATTGAATTCCGTATATCTCCCTACAGCATTCTATCCGCGGACAGTACTGTCGGTAGCTATCACAAAATGGGGATAGGGGAGGGGAGGAAGAAGTGGTCTGGTTTCAGGCTCTAGAAGAAGAAGTTTTGTAGATGCTACGGTGGCCCAGATAGGACTGGAAAGTCCTTACGTTTATTTTAATCAAATGTCTATGTTTTCTATCAGATCTAGACCTTATTATTCTCAAGGTCTCGCAAGGTTTCGACTTTCTATATATACTTCATACATTTGGACTGAATTGATGCATGAAAAATGCAACCATCCTCTGCGAACTTTGACTTTATGAGGACCATTTGACTTTGTTCCTCGAAATTACGACTTTTTATCTTCAAATTTTCCTGCCGGAATTACGACATTGCACCGAAATTTTCGACTGTCGAAATATTGAGACATAACTCGCCATTTTGAAATTTTGTATCATGTTGACTATTTTATCGCAACATTTCCTGCATGTAAACATGCTCGAAAGTACGATATTTTATTTGCAAAATTTCGAAAATAAGAAACTCGTTTTTGTTTATAAAGTTTTACAATAGTTTTGAATATTATCAGAAAAAATACAAACATACGGAGGAGAAGGGGATTCTAGTCTAAACTGTGACAATGGAACACCTTGATTGTCTTTGATTGTCATTCCCTACGGCTGTTTTGTCAAAATTTGAATGGTGCAACTTGGCTCAATTACTTATTGAGAGTTTAAGGAAGTTCAAAGTTACAAGATGTTGCTTATCTCTAATCAGATTATGTAACTTACTACTATTTACACACGTAATAATTGATAACAATACTACCCGCCGTATGACTCAATACAACGACCTTATAACAACAAAACTAATTGCCACGCTCATGATGCATGGTAGGAAAACTAACCTTTGCACTCCGGGAAGTCAATTCGGAACAGTGTTATTTCATCGTTATACTGTTTGAGATGAAAGAGCGCACCCCATATCTCATCTTATATATCCCCTAAGTAGCGATATCATGTTTGGAATAGTCATAGTTACAGTGCAGAGAATGTTAGTAATCTTAGAAAAGTCGAGAATATTTATGTTCCCTACCTCTCCGGTCTGAGTTTACTCTCAAACTAAGGTGCATGGCAATGCCTTTCAACATTCGACAATGATCGTCTATAAGCATCCACACGATTTCTGTCGACGTGTATAAATGTAAATGTTTTCGAAGTTAGATTGGTTGCACTAACTGCATGATATGTCCCCTTGAAATGTATAGTGAGTGCCTACTGGTATAGTTTCTTTCAGCTGAACTTTTCACAATGCCCTCCATACAGTATAGTGCTTACTAGCCTTACTTTAGTGGACAACTAACTGAACTTACTGAATATCATTATTTAGTTCAATTATCACTTTCTAAAAGGACCATCTAAATTTTCAGATGAGTAAATTTGATAGGTACCCCAGCCCATCACTAATATCACTATCAGTGCAGATTATATCCAAAACATCGAGAAGTGGAAAATGAATAGACCATTAAGCACCCGGCCCACGAGGTGACGTAATAATCAACTATATCTGAGATGTGCTTTTTCAGACCATTTCCTTTTATGAAAGGCGATACAACGCAACTTTTATATAAAAAGAAATATAACGTATTGTTTCTGCTGCAACATTTTGCTGGGCCTTCGCAAATACATCTGGCGATAACTTAACAACCCATACCTAATAAACCATACAAGTTCTACATTGGCCCATTCGTAATACTTCAAGTTCACTGTGTCGGTAAAGGTTTCCATATTTGTTTACTTGTTTACTAACTGGAAGGCTTGGCGAATTCCCAAAGTTATGACGTCAATAAGACAACAAACACTGACGGTCATGTGATAGCATATCAATAAATTACATAATTATTTTATCTAATCTTTATCTTACTGGATTATCGTTGATTCTTGAGTATCTTCCAAGTTGGGGATTGGCGTATTTAGTGAGTTGGTACGTTTATCGTTCAACCCTAGTTTATAGTATAACATTATTATTCAGACTGGTAAGGGGCTGATCGATAATGAAATACGCCTACAAGTAATACAGTACAGTAGCAATGGATTATATGTTACATCTTGTGTAGCTTACACTTACCAAGTTTGTTCGCATATAGCCTACGTATTGACGAAGTCCCAAAATAGAGGCTACGTGGTTCAATACTTAATGTTCAAAGTGTTTTCTGTATAATCAGACACGAAAACCGAACAAAACTGTCACATCGTGTACTTTAAGGATTCTTCAGATACACGCACGGAATTTCATGTAGGCTGTCAGGGAAGCCTGATTCGGAGGGAATAGGAACCATTCTCCTGTTAAAGATGAAAGAAGTTTGTGCTAGTCGGTGTTCAATGTAAATCCGCACGGGGAGGGAGGATGAGGGGAAAGGGGGAGGGTGAAGGGGAAAGGGGGAGGGTGCAGGGAGGGTCTTATACTGAGAACAAGTCAAAACATATAACACGTGACACCACTACATTAAGAGCCACTCGATGGCTTCTAGTTTGCCTCAAATAAGTCATCCGGAGTAGTGAAAAAGTTCCAGCTGTATGTAAGCTGGGGGATGAGATGCACGTAGCCTCACAAAATGCAAAGAACTGGTCAAACTTTAAATTAGATTTACACGTAAGAATATTTGGCCATAAAGGAAAGTGATAGTGTGCCATTACATATACTGTGCATGCTTGGATATGTATTGCTATTCAAAGATATGACTTGACCATTTTTGCTAAATTTATTATACTGACTTATGAGTGTCACAAATTTGAAGACTCGTAACCGATTTATGTTTGCTTTCCTGGTTTATTTGTATACCTCCATGCAGGCCGGTTGACACCGCCGGGCATCGGGGCCGTTACGCCTCGTGTAGACTACTGTACCAGCTCCCCCCCCCCTACCCACCCACCCGATTTGAACTACCATTTTATGTGTATAAAAACTTGACAAGGACATGACACTCATATTATGCCTCTCACTAAATTGTTGGTGCCCCTCCTTGCTCAGAATTCCTGTGTTTGTTTTGTATTTAATCAGGTCTGCTTTAAGTCGTAAAAAAGAAATGTGGGGAGTGGGACCATTCCTCTATGTTAAGGATACTGACAAAAAGTTTAGTGCAATTTTCCAAAATGTGTGTAAAATGCCAAGGTTCATAAGGGAAGGGGTTATAGCATCCATCCTTCCAAAGCATGGGACAAATTATACCACTGTATACCACTCTATTGTGTTGGTCCCTTCTCGGGAAAGGAACTTCAATGTCTTGTAGAGCGACAAATTGAGGTAAAAAAATCAGCAAATAATCAATCCAGAAGACCAAATATCACTGTGTTGTGTTTATTCAGTTCAGGGATTAAATTACAATCTGTAGACAATTTTAATGATGTCTTTTACGTGCAAGGCACAGGGAGATCCTACAGGACGTGGAAAACTACAAACTTCCAGCCAATCACATTACCAGTTAGGTCACAATGGACCAATCAGTTTGAAGCAACATTACTCTTCTTTATTGAAGGTAAAGTTAAAATGGTAACCTGCATAATGCATAAACATCAAAGGCCAGTCCACGTTATTAGGCTAAAATGTACATTGGTTCATCCGAGAGACAATACATTTCCATGCACAAAAGGAAACATTTACTTCCACATATCCTACACAAACGAGAACTTTGCCTACGGATATGCACAAGTGAGGATGTTGATGATTGAGTGGGCAATCATACAGTTGATACTTGATAGTACATACACAATGCCCCAACAGTGTCAAGGCACAGCCCAAATATCAACTATACAACAATTGTTTCATTGGGAGAATTAGCTCTTGTATTTAATTCACTGTGGCTGCTCGATAAAGTGGCCATATGTGTTGGATAGGCAATGCAGTTCTCCCATATAGACAGTTTTGGCTAGCTATCAGTGTATACTTTACAACGTAATGAAGTAAACAAATCCTCAAACTGCACAATTGAAATAATGCAAGTCCAAGTTGTTCAATGACTCCATCTACTGGTAAGAAAGTCTTTCTTTTGGGTTGAAATTCAAACCAAACTGAATTTGACAGCATCCCACTTACAATAGATATCTAACAGTGCTATCTGCATTGTGGTAGCTTTATTTGTTTGCCTGTATCTACTACCGCAGAAACTTCCGATTATCATGGAGTACGTTTGTGTGTTATTAACTTCATCTGGACACTTGTCCATGGGATTCACATTTGGCCAGTTTGTAATTCCATTCTACCGTGTCAACCAAAATGGCCTCTTGAAAGGTAAAATGTCATCCGTTGCAATGTGGCAATCTTTCCCCACCACAAACTGGCTGCTGTGATAATTCTAGACTTAAACCTATTGTCATCACAAGAGACAAAGACAGTTTGTAACATTTTTGTTTTAGTCTTAGCATAGTTTTGACATCAACATGTGATGTCAAGCAGGGCAAAATCAAGGCCTAAACTTCCACTCTTGGTCTTCCGCATCTAAAACGGATTCTGGATCTTCGCATTCTGTTGAAACATTTAAGAAGGTTTCGTTGGCTCCAGCTGTGAGAACTTCTACTCCGGTGTTTGTGATGAGAACTGTGTGTTCAAACTGAGCCGACCTGAAAGGAGAAGAAATAACACACAACAATATAATAATAATACTACTGCACAGACATCCCATTATCCAAAATTTTATGAGTGAATTACAAACAGATCACATGGAAAGTGTATCTGTCAGGGCTGTGTATACATTTTTTGGTGAGAATATGCAGCCAGCAGGTTCTTCTGTGGTAGATGACTATTATACTGTAGTCTTTACCTTGCATAGTTCTTTGAGTAGACAGTCCATCCATCTTCATCTTCTAGAGGATCATCTCGATACTCTAAGATGACTGGTTCTATCGTAAAAATCATACCCTCGTGCATTTCCTCAGGATAGTTATTGGCTGAAAATGAAAAAAACAACCTGGTCAAGTCAAAAAATTCTTTACTCAAACAAGTACTGACCATATACTCCCCCTCCTTCAACCTCCTCTTATCTCACTAAGAAGTTTAAATATATTGTAAAAAGAAATATAAACTGGATATAAGAAAATGGAACAGGTTTAATAATTGGACTAAAAGGGGATCCCAACCTAGGCAACCAGTGACCTAAGGTCATAGGTTGCATTTTGTAATAAACAACATTAATCGTCGATAGTCAACTACAGCAACTGAAAAACAGGTTTTAATCAACTTTAATATAGCTTGTATACTAATGGTCACTGGTCCTAATACCAGTCTAGTCAAAGCATGCCATTGCTCCCATGCTCTCCCACAACTAAAGTATCTGAACTAGTATATGAATTTGTCATTTGAAGTTCCATTCTCTGAAAAATTCATTAAAACAATTTGTTATTATCAGGTAAAAATAAACAAAGTAAAGTTCGAGTAAATATTATATGTAAGTTGAACATATAACCTTCATACTGATGCATTAAAAGTTGAAGGCAAATTTTCAGACCAGAATTCGCATTGAGAAGGTGCACATTGATATGTTTCATTACATCATAACACCGTGTTCGAATGATAATTTGATAAAAAAGAGCCTTTCCTTTCATAATTAAACAGCTTCTTTTTTGAAATGATAAAATAGCCACTATTTAATCAACGCTAAAGAAGAGGGCTCAATGAGTGTCATTTTGGCATCGTTATCTTGTAACAGGAAGTATCATAAAGTTTGAAGAAGAATATCAGTTTCGTATAGGCATGGAAAACTACATTATTGCCTATTTCTATCCTACCTCCACATTTAGACCAGTCTGGTTTAGCTGGTGACATAAATTTGTTAATAAATTCAACTGTACTTGCAGTACCAAACCAAACTTTACCATAATGCCAAATGTCTGGTTTACAGTGAAATAGTTTTCCTATGCCGTGGCCGACAAATATCGGACAGATAGCAAATCCTGCTTGTCCTGCATGTTTTCTATCAATTGAAAAGAGAAAAAATAACGAAATAGGAAGGGAGTTGTCAGAAGTATTAAAGGGATAAATTCCAGTCCGGTCATGCAAAGGTTTTGAAATCTTGTAAATGTATCTGGGAGGGGAGGTAGGTGTGGGGGCCGGGAGGGAATGGGGAAGTAGTAAAGGGAGGGGGAGATTGTAGGTGAGCAGATGAGAGGGTTGGTTAGAGTAAAACATACAGTACTAAATCTACAGACCGTAAGACTTTCATAAGGTCTAGCAATATGTATACTACAAATGTTTCTTATTCTGGAATATGATTAAATAGCGTGCTGTAAATCACAAATATTTCTTCTCCATGAAACAAAGATAGACAAATGGTAGCAGTTAATCGCAAAACTACCTATCAAAACGACATAAGTAGCACAACACTAAACAGAGACATTAGTTACAAAGTGAGATGCATGTCATTTGAAGGCATTCATAACAATGTTTCAGAAGACCTTAGTTCAGACTGTCATTTTGTCTTCACGCAAATATCTTTAACTTAATCTTTAAGAGGTAAAACACAAAGTGCAGCCGTCATTATGATGAATGCAGAGGCTGACAACGACCTTTTCGCTCATGCAGCTCCCCCTGGCCTAGTGTGAGATCTCTCAACAGAATGCATTGACTACATTACTGTATATAAAATAGATCCAATCTGGTCTGTCTTCTGGGCCTGTATTAAATCAAATACCAATTCCTGATAAGGAATAAACCAATTTTATTTTTTCAATGTCTAGGTGATGTTACTGGCAATTCCAATTAAATCACATTGCAAAAGAATATCACTTTCTGACTTACGAGATCATGTTTCCGATTTCACTGATTTTTCTGCCATGGCGACAGGTCAATATTGCTTCGTTTCTGCATTGTCTTGCCATCTCAACCAACTGCCTGCCTCTTTTATCGACGTCGCCTACTAGAAATGTTTCTGATACATCCCCATGATAACCATGCTGGTAAATCTAATCAAAAAAAAAGAGGCAGGCAGGCAGGTAAAAGAAATAATTCTACAAGAAAGGCATCAACTGAGAGATATTTCATATGGTAAAACTGATTTTATTAAGGTTAAAATAGGTGTTTATTTTCAAGAAACAGACACAAATTAAATGAATTAGTAGTCAAACGTTTTTTTTAGTAATTTTTCATCAATTCTTCTCTGAAATTTGGATTGTGTACACGATATGTTAAAATAGACAATGTTAACAACTCCATGTAGAAACCTATACCTGGGAAAGGTATATAACACTATTCCTATTTTATAAACATAGAAGAGTCATGTTGCATTTTGCTTGCCATTACTCAGTGCTTTGTCAGCTAACAACACTTCAAGGGTTAAATTTGTCTGCAATATGATAAACTTATCACAGAAAAACATGAAATATACAGCACTATTCGTATCTGTTGCCTCAGTGTTTTCAGTGCTTTTTTCATTTGATTAAACTCAAGAGTCATAAATCGAATCAATAAGATTAAAAAATGAAGTGACTCAAATAGGTTTAATAACATTTGACATTTTGATCCAATTGAAATTATTCCCTGCACTTACTGTGATATCTATATTGATGATGTCACCATCTTGAAGTGGTCTGCTGTCAGGTATTCCATGAACAAGTATATTATTGACTGATGTACAAACTGACTTTGGAAAGCCTTTGTAGTTTAATGGTGAGGGATAAACCTTGTTATCAATACAGGCTTGATGCACGACTTCATCAATTTCATCTGTAGTTATACCAACCTAAATATATTGAAATACGAAAAAGAAGATTTAAGAACATGTACAGCATGAAACAGGACTACAAAATTATTGTGAAGTGATTGCAATGAAAAATTAAAAACTTTAATATTTGTATAACATCTGCATACTCCCATACCAACCAGGTAGGCTAAGGCTACTGCTCCTCAAATTGTTTGTAAAAGGATTAAAGGCACATTAAGGAGATGTTTGTCTCACATTTAAGGCACTTTCTTTTTTGTTTCAGTTATACAATGTTGATTCTATGTTTCCATCTTTTGATAATGGAATTATTTTTTTTTTTTGTTTTTTTATTTTCCCATAAGTAATATAATCTCTCCATGTTCACTCCCAGAATATGTAAGTCGTTATTAAACGCTCTTCACTCCTGGTACGCCAGCCAAGCAATCTGACCAGTTTTTAGTGACCAAACGCATACATGGGTAAATCTATTTCATGTTCATAAAAGCATTGTAACCAATCGTGACATGTCTGTTAATGACATGCGGATTACAATATCTCTATTCTCTCCCCACATCTAGACAACTATAGAGCTACAGTATTGGTTTGTGCATGTTGCTCTTCTGCTCGGGTTATTCGCTGCGAGTGTTTCTTCAATTCCTTATGGGCGAGTGACTGTGATTGGTCATAATTTAAGTCATTGTTGCCCTGTCAGGCTTTCTTTGTATAATTCATCTGTGTTGTCTGACACTGCCCATTTCCGTCAAATAAACTATTTTATTACTAGAGTATATTGAATCATTTATCTCCATTAAAATAAATGTTTTTCTTATGTAAACTTATGAGGGCCTTAGTTTACAGTAGCCTAGGTGTATAAGACACTAGCCAATGAACCCCATTTCCATTATGGCAATTAGAGTTCAAATTATTTAGCACTGGTTAATAATTATATTTCGAATTATATAGCACAAGTTAATATTAATAATGATAGATTCTCAAGCAATACTTTTTATGAATGCTATAAATGTAGTGAAAACTTAATCCAATATTGTCTAATCCATGTAGATTTTACAACTACCTGTTACCAGTTAATTACATTAGGAAACAAAGAGTTGAGAAAATAGAGAACAAAATTCAAGGCTCCAAGTAATTAATACTTACTTTCACCTCTTTAGCTGCCAAATCCAAGACCTTTCGAGCCATTTGACCAGACGCCCTCATCCTCTCTACATCCAAATGATCTGCTAAGATTGGAAATAGTGAAGGCATCCCTGGGATTCCAGTATCTGCATATTCAGGTTTCTGTATATGCTCTGGAAAAACCCTTCTTGGGCTGACTGTGGCAGGTGTGACTATTGCATATGGTAGATCTTTGAGATTTGTTTTTGGCTTTTGATCTTTCCAAAATTTAAAAAAATCAAAGATTGTCCTCTTTGGCACGTGATGGGACAGATATTGCACATGTAAAAGAGATCCGAGCCCTTTAGAGGTGAAACAAAGTTTTGCTGGAAACATCTTCTGGCGGTTGTATATCTATGCACTAGATATCTTCTTTTAGTCTATCTGTAGATGAAGAAAACCATGTTCAGTTTATCATTCCAAGTAAAGAACCCAAATCAATTTGAAATTGGTTGGAACTTGGCAGTAGTGGTGTGTTTATGATGTGGGTTACAAAAAGGGCTGGGCATTAGAACGGATATAAGTGTTTACAGGGACCTTCTCACTTCTCACAAAGCACATAAACACAACACTTGTACCAATCAGCTATAAAGGTGCCTTGATCCCCAGAATCCATCACTGTACAAGTTAAATTACTGCAGGTCTGTGTTTTTTCATATGCCTTGACTATTTGCCCATAATAAGAGTCTACGTTAAATTATAACTACAGTAGTCTGGCAAATGATCAGAGCTATATGTGGTGAACACTATTTGTCCTCATACTAAGTGAATACTGAATGCATAATGTTAGTCCGTCATGCAGCCAGAAGAATGTGGACTAATGCTCTCAACAAAAATCTAGTTACTGAATAAATACATGAACACTTCCTTATTCACCTACGTAGCAGCTGGAAAAAGATGGAAACTTGGAATCTCATGTTCAAACTAGTCACATGTACTGCATGGCTGAGAGAAACACAACAATACAGATAAAATGGTTAATCTGTCATCAGCACAGTGGGAAGGGTTAACTTAATCAGCAGAGATGTAAATAGAAACATTGTGGCTGTTCACCCGGCAGCTGGGTGAACGCCAATGCATTTCCATACTATTCGTCTGGCACTCAAATCAATCAGAGTGCAGGGAACATAATTGGTATATTCATATTGCATTTTTTAGAAACCATAGGGCAAATAACAGGTAGTCCTTCAAATTTAAGCAAATAGCCAGTTAACAATTCTACCTGTGGTATCTTGATTTAACAAGACACAGAACAAGTGCTTTACTGTTTTTTTTTTTCAACATGCATTTCCACCTTTTCTAGCTGATGGGAAAAGAATATGTGTTATGTTATTCGCCTGTCAACTGGATGGTCCATTTCCTTATAGGCAGCCAGCAGAATAGTGAGTGCACTAGTCTACACCTTATAAGTATTAATATTTGGCATTAGCATGGACACTGACAATTTCGGACACCTAAGCCTTAAAACACCCCAAAACTATATCTTCTGGTATAAATCACCTAAAAATATACTTGATATGGTTGGAGAAGTGTGTTATATTAAGATACACGGCCAAACTTTCTTTCCTGCAAACGGTTTTCACGTTGTAAAAAAGAAGATTCTTCGTGATTGTGGAACTGGTATTTCTTTGCTAGAGTATTGCTAATTTTCGGACACACAGTCCCACAGTGTGGCGCTGGTGATAAAATTGGTGGCGCAGTTGCTCTTTCAGTAATTATAACAGACTTCATAGATCTCCGTCATTTTATTGACAAATATGTAAGTATTTACTTGCACACGGGTCATTTCGTACTTTTTGGTGAAATTTGGCTCTTCCTGTAGGTTGTTTTGGTGAAATCATGCATTTCTTAGGGGTGTCCGAAATTGGCAGTGTTCCGAAATTAGCAATACTGACTATACTGTTTTTCTAATAGGGTTGTGAATGAGTGGAACTGTTTGCCTGAGAAAGTTGTACTTGCTAGTAGTGTGAATGGGTTTAAGAATGCTTTGGACAAGCACTTAAAGCATTGTAATCGGATCTGATTTTTGTGTCTTCGGTCTTTTTCTCTCCAATAGGGTTGACGGGGACTTGACTGTCCTTCCTGATCCTTTTTTCCACTAAGCTAAACTTATTCATTTGGCTACCACTGACTAAGATAAACAACATGACAACTGTAGCCTAGGTATGGAAATGGCATTTCAATGTATAGGCATAGGAGTGACTTCTTATCACTGTACTGGTTGGTATCATGTGGTGTTGCCCAAGTTGCCCCCCCCCCCCCTGCACTTGTTTATAACATCCATTGATAAAACGCTCAGGATGAGATCCTATAATGTCACACCGGCTAGAAGTAGAAGTTGGCCTAGAACTTCCATAACCTATCCTAACGTTATGGTATTGCCAACATTCACTAGGGTCTAGTTTCACGAGACTTCATTTCACCCATGTTTCTGGCAAACTTATTTCCGTAAACCTGTTTACCATATGATACTTTGTTAAAAGGAAAGTTGAACGCTCTCCTTACAAACACCCATTCTATTTCTGACAGCCACTTGGTATTCAGTACATTCTCTTAATTCCTCGTATGTTAAGTAATTCGATCACGTTCAGCTTTGGAGGGTACATTGAAATAAACATAATTCCAACGCGGATATGTATATCTACATGGAACTCAAACGTTTAGTTGCGGTTCCCAAAGTCACCCAGATAAGTAATAGAAGCCTGGGCACGATAAACAACTTGTTTATCCTCAGTCCTCCTTATATCGACTCTGTAACCATATGATCATGACTATTTGTAGACTACGGGGCCTCAGGGGTTGAATTCGATGAGTCGGGGAGAACTCACGCACTCAAGAACGAAAATATTTTCAAAGCTGATGGTTTTTAGTCCACGTCCTCGTTTATAATATTGCCACGGACTGGATAGAAAAAATATATTTCAAATCATGTTTCACCTCTCAAAGTTGCCTTGAAATGAGGCAGAAACTGGCTGAAGTCCTGACGACGGACAATGCCTTCAACAGTTCAACTGCTAAAAGGGCCATAGAAGTTTTATTCCGGTGGCCGCGACATTGTATCATTCAGTTTGAAGGCAAGATGCAAATATTCCACGCTGCTGGTTGGAAACTATATCTTTTTCCGAAGTCTGTCTAGATGATGGCTGCCTGAGATTAAATAAAATTTTGCTAGCTGTTTACCCCCTTCCCCCTCCCCCCCCCTGGCTACGCGTCTGGATAGAAGTTTACCATTTTATATTTGATGATTTATTTTAAATGAGACCTTGCTTGTTTATTTGACGTGATCGAGACTGGGATTTCGTATCAACCCTCCGAGGACTGCAAGAACATGGGAGTCCATCATCCTGTAATCTCACATAAGAAGACCGGGACGTTTGCAGACCTTCACTATTGACAGTTTGTGTCAGTTAATGTGTCAGTGCGCAAATTGGAGTACAGTGGCTGGATGGTCAAACCGCCGTCCATGAACTTTTCCGCTGTATGTCGGATTCCCTCAGACGTTATCGTCATATAGGTCAATATAAGGTCATGTCCGGATATATCCGGACCGATGGTTACCCTTAATTTATCCTCATTCACTCTCTTACTGTGGGAAATGGATCTCAAATGTCGGGAAGATTTCCTTGTTTCTTCCAAACTCGATAGTTTGTGTAGCACAATAACACCTTTTCTCCGGTTTGCCTTTGAAAAAAAGACCCTGCTAAGATCGAAACGTCAGGCCCTCTAACTTTTACACACATGTTAATTCCTCCTAGTAATATGATAAATCTTGAGGGGTAGATTGCTAGTCAATGTATTCCGCGATATAAATGTTATCAAAACACTGAGTTTGTTTTAGAATATTATCCAAGATAATTGTGGTATGCGTTCACAGGGTTTCCCAAACTTCTAAAACATAGGCCTACATATTTCCATGTTACAAAATGCTATCTGAAACTGACATGGGGTATGACCGAAAATTTTCAGTACATGTGGAGTACATTGTAATAATGTATTTCCATCACATTAACATTGCTTCTGACTGATCGACCGTGTAATATAGTTGTACACAAGTGATTGATTCTTCCATATTGTTAGTTTAGTTTTGTATTTCCCAAGAGTTAGAAAGTCAACAGAGGCTCATTTGAAACCCTATCCTGGTGATTTTCCTGGATGAACACTGTATTTTAACCAGCCTTCTATTTTTGATGAGTGTTCAGAGAATTACGTGGCAGGCGAGTGTAGTCTAGTTGTGGCACCCTTTCCTGTTCCCGGACCGCCATCCAACAGAAGAGAGCGTACCTCAGCATCTGACCACTTTCAGGTGAAGGCACCACACCTCCATTGCCTCACCTTCATTCCAGTGCAGCTATGATGAAGAACGTTTCTTCAAGACCAGTGAGAGACCCGACCAAATCCCATTCCCCAATTCACGAACCAACTAGAAAACGAAACATTTAGTGGTTCCGATGTCTTGAAATATTCATAGTGTGGTAAGGCATATATGGTAATATTCATAAACTTGAACACACTAAAATGAAGAGGGATTATATATTGACTTATTCAGCAATATATAATGGAAGGTGCCATGAATCAGTTATCATGTTGACAAAGTCTATTAAGTGACATAGTATAAATAAAACTGGCACCTAAATAGTCCCAAAATATTCGGCCCAAACTGACTCAAAAGTATATAGCACCCAAGAATTAAACCAAGAAATGTGGGTCCAAATAATCCCAAAAATATTGAGCCCACAAATTCGAGCCCAAAAATTGTGTCCCGAAATGCATTTGAGGTGGAAATATAATTTGGGCCAACCTGACCCAAAAATGTGCCCAAATTTGTGGGGCCCAGACGGCCCGAAAATATGTAGGCCTAATTGTTGTTGCAAAGAACATGTAAATACTATGTAGTTACACCACCATACCAAGTATAAACTAAATCGGAAAATATGGTTGCACATATTGACATTTTAACACATTTTGGTAAGCCCCACCCACTCATTAATATTCAAGAGATGGGAACCAACACCAATAGGGCACATCTTCTTAGCATAGGGCATCTATCTACCCAGTATGGCATGGTTTTAATTTGTGGTTGTTGAGATATCATGTTCACAAGCCATTTTCCACCATTTCCCATTAAGCCCATGAATATTAATAACCTAAAAATTGCTGTTGCAAAGAACATGTACATACTTTGTAGTTACATCACCATACCAAGAATGAACTAAATCACACATCCGGTTGAAGAGATTTTAAGGATTTTCTGTTAAGCCCATCCTACTCATTAATATGCATGATAGCCCGTCCACAAACAAAAGGCATCATCTACTGACCCTCACCAACATATATGCCAAGTACGACATCAATCACATATTTACAAAAGAGCAGGTGTTGTTGTGTTTTGAATATAAAACACTTTCAATATTTTATTCTTCATATTCTCTTAGCATCCATGATGAAAACACAGAGTCATTTGTGTGCAAAATCACTGCTGATTGCCTTCTGAGTGAATTCAATAAATTAAAAAAAATATTGCTAAAGATAGATCCTTTTGTTTCATAACCGTACTCTACTTTATAGATTCACTATCATTATAACAGCAATGTTGTACACAAAGGTATAAAAGGCTTTTGTTTTGATCAGTCAGAAATTAACAAACAGTTTAGCCTCAATAGTTTATGAAAATATTAACTTCATCTATTTTGAGAATTTGTAGATACACATGTAGGGCCACATTTGTTGTGAAAAATGAAAGAAGGGAGAAATCTCAAAACTGTAAAACACCTTGTTGGTATATCAAAGCTGCATTTTGCATCATTGGACTTGCTTCAGATAAATTGTTAACTCTCCTGGTTTTTACCAGCAGTCGTTTTTTTTTTATTTTGGGCAATCTCACACTCTCCAGGCTTTAGGTGCTTAGTTGGCAGGTCTGTTGTTTCAATTCCACCATTCTTGACCAATAAAACGATGGATAAGGTGTTCCTTGGGAATATTATCTGTTACTTACTTCACCAAAACTGCAAACCAAAACCAAAACCAAAACCAAAATTTAAGTCTCACCTTCAAAGGTTTGCAAATGAATAATAAAATTATTAAATGAAATTTGTGGATCACAAATGTTCCTACATTAAACTTGATGGTTAATATTTTGCACATTATGAGCAGCCAACTGGTTGCAGACACATATATCTCTCCCTTGGAATAAGGAGTATCGAATTATGTGCAAACACGATATCCCTTGCTCAAACCAAGGAAAAATACAGCTTGAAGATTCCAAACTTAACAATATAGTTGTCTGCTTCAGCATAGTTGATGATGAGAAAGTTTGTTTCAAATCAAATCAGCTGCTCTAAATGACAAGATAGATATTATTTTCATAAAATGCCTTAATGTAATGTAGTGGTCACACTTTATCGTCACTAAACACAAACTTCTTGCAATCTCATGTTTAATACTATGATGGAAGACGATCAAAGTCTCAATTTTTTAGTCACATTATTTGGCAAACTTGAGAACAGAGTCAACTGAATAAAACTGCATCCCTCTAATCAACTGCTGTAAGCAAAAACCTTCTCTAACAATATTCTATTTGAGGTGCAAATCATTTTCTACTGGTCTAAAATGGTCGTCAACGATTTCTGGCGTGACCTCTTCTATCGTGGCAGGATTCCAATTTGGTTTACCATCTCTGTCTATCAACAGTGCTCTGACTCCTTCATAAAAATCATTACCTCTCTGAAAAAAGAAGAGAGACGATTGTATCTGCTTTTGCTGCAAATATCTTAAGTAATGTCATATCCATGTCAACCAATTTGATTTTGAAATAAATACCTAGTTATCAAAGTAATAGCATGATCCAAGTGCAGACAACGTTCGTGAAATTGCTTCTCTCTAAATTGACTCGGCCTGCAGTCACTTAACCAGAACAATACATATCCTAATGATTTTGAAAAGCTTGATTTGTGCATGCTTAGGAGATGTGGGTGCATGGGATAAGTTACCAGAGACCAGGGGAATATAGTTGTAAAGTCGTGTGAGAAAGGGGCTTGTCCTTGATACAAAACTGCACACTAGAACAAAAACAGATGGAGCACCAAGTCTTCAATTTAATTTCCCAAAGAATTGACTTTCTACTTACTATGCAACCTTGCGATATCCTGTACTCCATTTGTAAGTCGTCCTCAATGTCAAACGAGGCTCCCTCTCGTAACTGACGCAGGGTTATTTTTAGAGAGGTTGGGGACATTTTCCTTAAAGTCTATAAGATGAGAATGAAAAAGAGGAGATAAAAAAAGCAACATCAAACCTAAAAACATTTCCCTGGATAAATGTAAATATATATTATCACCAGGGGAATAAGAGCTGGGTATCAACAACAAATGAACTATTATTTCATATAACATAAATTAATGTTAATTTCACATTAACAGTGATGTCACATCACATTAACCACTGAGAAAAGACATCCCAAAACATTTAATGTTGCAATAAATTTTATTAACAAAAGGTCTCACAGCATTCTTCTGCGGTCGCCAAGAAAGACAATTATTCTCCATGGAGAAATGAGACAAATGATTTATTTTGGATGATTGCAATAAAAAAAATAAAAACGTAGTTTATGATCGCTTTGGAGTTTCCAGCATATTAAGTAACAGTTCAAGTCTACCTTTACACAACATAAAAACCGCAAACCCACAACAACAAAGAATTAGTAAACATGATTATCCTTGTGAAAGTTATTGCTGTTAAGTTTGTATCAAAGACTTTAAAATGAAGTTTTTTGGGAAGATTATGAACTAAAAGCCCTTGTCTGAGTTTTGTAAACATATTGAAAAATGTTTTTTGCTACACAGATATGACGCAAAAATCAAAGCAACCTTTCCACATTGAATTTATCACCAATTCCATTTGTATAACTTTGTCATATCACACTTCTCCAATGCCTCTAATAAAATTTCCATATTATCGATAAACAAGATTGTAAAGTTTTTGCCTCCAAGCCCGCATTTTAAGTCTTTCAAAAAATATGATATTTAATCATCCAAAAAATTTGCTCTGAAAACTACTACAATTGTTGCCAGTGAATTATTGAACCAGTCACTGCCAAAATTGCATAAGTTTGTTTTAATGTTGAAAGGGGGACATGCAAAATTAGCTTTTTACATCAAAGTGTTTACTACTTTCAAATGAATTCACACCCTGCATGCTATTTTAACACACACAAACCACATAATGAAGAGTATAAAATGTAGTTTTGTTACTAAACATTTGAATGAGTTATGAAATAGTAATTCCCTGTTGGCTTTCTGTCTTACACTATCATTGCTGTATATATTATTTATGGTTTGGTAATAAAATGATGAGAACAAACATGAAATTGGATCCGCTGAAACAGAAGAACCTTTAATGGTAAAGTAAAACTTTGACCATAAGGAATTTTATGTCCTAACTAGATGGATGTAAGAAATATATGATATGTGATACTGTCAAAGTCATTGTTTCGTCACCACTGGCAGGGTTCGATAAAACTGATGGAAAATTTCAGGAAACTGTTGACGTGCCCAACAATAATCATTGTATCGACCCCACAAACTTTTACAGTTCCTATCAGTAACAATATTAAAACAAAACGGATCACATATATTTTGAACTTCACACCTATTGGCTTTAAACCTTAAACATAACAAATGAAGTAGGCCCCTATAACAGATAATGATAGAGCAGCAGTCATTTTAGTGCTTGATAAGGATTAACTACAGCGCTTAAAATATATTTCAAAAGGGGGTGGTATGGCAAGCTTACATCAAAGATCATCTAAGGCTCATTTCGTACATTGGCAAGCCATTCAAATCTAAAAGAATCTTCAGGAATTCCAGACTATTATTTGCTGATGCTGGTATCTGCTCTAAACTAAACATAGAACCTTTTAGGCCTTCTGGAAATCTCCATAAGCTGTAGGAGGGATTGCACTGTAACAAGTTTGAGCAGTGCCAAACAGATGCCAGCAATATGCATCAAAAACAGCACTTTACAGTAGAAACCATACCCTTCCCCCTCCCCTCCCTCCACCACACTAACTTAGTTATCACTATCAGGAGGAAACCTTACACTAATGGCCGAGGCTAAGATGGGCTGCCTGCCAATTAATCAGAGCTAGTAAAGGTAGATGACACCAATAAATTATCTGAATCATGGAGATCACTTTCTAATTTTCTTATAATATAATTTGGTATACTAAAAACTCCATTTGGAGTTGTGAAAAGTGGATATATGCTAAACCCCTAAGAAAAACATACTGACAAAGAAAAACATTGAAAATGAACTGCAAAAGTCCACTTCTGATTCCAGTCACTTGTTAAGATGTAAGTACGGAGTGACCAAAAAGTGATGTAACTTTACTTTAAACCTGATCATAAGCCTGGCTTATCCTTTCAATACCTCCAGTTGCTTTGTTGCCCAATCCGAGTGGTCATTCGCCAAAGCCTCACAAATTTCTTCCATCGTATCGGCTGCAAATAGTCTATCAATCTGTTCCTGGTGAGCCTCGAGAACAAATTGCTTCTCTTTATCAATCTGACACTGAGGAGAGAATCAAAATGACGGAAAACAGGAAGGAAATAAATATCTGATAACTGAACATGTTGAGATGAGCACGAGGTGTACCCACACATTTCCTTTTAAGCTCTCTTCCACTTAAAGTACTTCCAAAACAATAGCAAACTAAAATTGCCAAAGGTGGTAATTTAAGCTTACATTAAGATACTTATTGATCCCAACTATTTCCCCAATGTTGAAGAGGCATGAAATTTAAAAAAAACGGGAAAAGATGTTGAAGGGGAGTAGTAGAAATTGTCTGTCAACCTTTTGGCTTGTCCTAGTTCAGTCAGCTTAATTTCGAGGCCAACTTATTCGAAAATAAATGTCTATTGATATTTTCAGTGCAAACTCGAGTAGTTTGCTTATCGAATAATTTGGCGTAACTTTCATTGCTGTGATGCAGATGTTACTGTCCTGAAAAGGTAAAAGACTTTTGCATTTCATGAAAGAATTTTCCATGAATGTTCTAGTGGGTTTTAAGGAATGCCCAGTTGGCTCAAAGGAGGAGATATAGATACTTTAATCTTTAACATTATTATTATGTTATTATTATTATTATGTTAATGCATGTAATACTGCTAAAGTCTCTGATAATGCAGTTTCAATGTGAGGATAAGGACATTTTCAGAAAAGGCATGATGTGACATTGGAATGTAATATATGGTTGATTTAGCTGTGATTTAGTTTCCATAACATGACAGTTACCGAGCCTTTGGGTTTTTACCGTCAATTTTACCGATTCTGCCCAGTATTACTCAATTTACGATTGCTATTTACCAAAGTAAAGGCACCTTTCCTAACTTTCTTTCATGATATGGAAGTAAATTTCAACTTTCATCACCAAGAAAAATAAGAAAAATAAGAAAAATGTTAAAGCAGACATACTGTTTCATCACAGGAGGGTTTTAGCATTTGATGGTAAAATCTACCTTGTCTACCAAGGGTGAGGTTAGATACCCTGAAAGATTCACTAGAAGCCACTATTAGCTAATGCTTTACACAGTTGCTCGGTGACAAATATTATCCAATAACTTAAATACCAAGTTGAAATCAACCCAAACATTTGATTTAAAGAATGTAAAGTAGATATAAACATGTTGAACATGTATGGTAAGAACTTAAATGGGTCATAAACATTGCCCTAAAAATGTTAGCAGGCAAAATATTGACAAGCGTTTCCAAAACAATGTTCCTGGTGGTTCTTGTTTTTTTTTGTTTTTTTCATTTGATTGTAAGTTCTATCAAGCCAGGTAAGGTTAGATATCCTGAAGGGTAATGTCATGACCAAATATGGGTCGCCAAGTCTTAACTTTAGCGGGGGGGGGGTAATGGAGGGGGGGACAGAAGAAATCATTGGTAAACAGTGTTAGGAAATATCAATGGAGTATACAGTTTGGTGATTTATATATAATGAAATCACAACATGGCCCACCAAGGAAACAGTTTGGTATTAAGCAGCACACTAAAAGTCATAGCTCAACCATAACTGAACATTTTTGGTCTTCCTAGCATAGTTTTGAGAAGGAATGGGGATGTGAGTGGGGATGAGGCATGGGTGGGGATGGGGATGGGAATGGGGAGGATTTTAAACCATTAACACAACTGAAATCAATCTACATAACTAGAAGCTTTCGAATATTTCTAACACGGATAACATCACATCCCATTCTCTATAATCTTGAGATTATTTGGATTATTATTTTTCTCGAGGCCACCTTCATTCTGTACACTGCTATTATCAAGTTCAAACCTCAATGTCAGATATCGGATATTCATGGAATGGCATAACATACTGGTTTCTTATGAAACTTATATGAGTTGCAGTTCTGCAACAACATCAAAATATTAGTGGATTTGTAGGCAACAAAGTGACTTTTATTTTGAAGAGTAGAGAGTTACAACTTCTCTTCAGAGTCAGGAATGCAAAACAAAAAATATGGGGACAGGGATAGCCAAAACAAAGTTTGATATTGAGACAGATATCAGCTTCATACTGCACTGTACAAAACTAAACATACTTTGAGATATTGAATGTTTTCAATGTTCACAGGAATGGAGCTGAAATTATGTCGCTGAGGAAGCTCGTCCTAGGATGAAAACATCAGGCACTCTCACTTTTATGAACATTAAAACACAAGCTTGACTTGGATCCTATTACCAATTCTTTTTATACTCTATCATTCCCTCTCTCTCTCTTCCACATTTGAAGGTAGCATAAGAAGCTCTAAGTTGTAAGACCTCCCAAACAGGCTTTACAAAGTATTTGTTCATTTCTCAAGACTTCAGCAGCCTATTTTTCACTCAAGTATTGATTGCATCATCCTGTAATATGGTTGTTATTAACTATTACCACCAGTGGCGGAGCTAGGGGTATTGGTCAGGAGGGGCGAGAATGGTCTGTAGGGGCACTTTCGACACTATCTAAGCGGAGCGCCACCACAGGTTGGCGCGTAGCGTACAGACATTTTTTGTAAAGATACTCCCTAGATCGCCGGAAAAGACCCTTTCCGGGCCTGGCTAATTTGCAGATAAACGAAGAATAAATAGGTGTCATCGCCAAATTACACCAACAAAATGTCAATAGGTAGATGAGAGCGCAATAAAAAAGTCAATAATCGCGAATAAGTAAAAAGTGGTAAAGAGCTGAAAAGGGCGCCAGCAGTCCATTTGAGTCCGTCAGGGGGGGCATCCGCCCCCCCTGACTGTATGGACGCTCCGCCACTGATTACCACCATTCAAACGGATTCTGTTCTCATCCAACTGCTGGCAGACTTGTTTTGATTGAATACCAATTTATCACATTAGATACAGTGCATGAAATATTTCAATTTTTAAGTTATGAAAACATCATTGTACTTGTTGTTCTATTCAGCACAAAAGTCATGAATACAACTTTTGCATTGACACACACATGCAAGTGAAGCAATAATTGATGGGTGAAAAAAAGTAGATCAAAAAGTCTTCATATTTGAGAGAATCCCATGATATACTACCTAGATACACACAAACAGCAACATGTTTTACATGCCTATGTAGGATTGGACGATTGGATGGTTTGGGTGTTGTCAGAGTGGGGTGTGGGTGTGGTCAGAGTGGGGTTTGGGGGTGGTCAGAGTGGGGTTTGGGTGTGGTCTTATTGCACTTAATTTCAGAAGGGGTTGGCAGATTGGCCATGAGCTTATTATACTAACAATATATATACTTTTTGTCCAAACAGGAGCAATAATATTGTACTAAACCTAGTCCTCGAATGGAAAATTACTTAATTTGCATAGAACACAAGTCACATGCATATTAAGCATAACATCCTGGTTATCTTTCCAACAAGGGAAACTTAAACTGATTCTTTCAAAGATGCTGTAACTCTAGTGCACCAAGTTTAACCATCTTTTGTGTCTACGCACAAAGGAAGCCTTGCGATGCCATCACCTAGTGGCAGTAAAATATTGACAGACCTGTTCATCTGTTACTGCCGACCCCTAGGGGGCCAGTAGACTCCAGATTGAGAAAGATAGACATAGATGTAGGGTTAACCAAAGGTGCAATACTTCTGAGTGTAACTTAATATGCAAATGTCTCCTAAATAACTCATAATATGTTGGCAGTTCCGACTACCATTCGTTCTATATCTTGCAGATACGCCTTTCGATACTTACCTGATTGTGAAATTGACTGATGACATCATCAACTGCTTTGGAGGTGGGATCTTTCAGTTCTAATAAAGCTTTCTCTAAGTCTGATATCTAAAATGAGAAGGCAAAGGGGAAAAACTTGCAAATAATAGAAGAAAGCAGAAATACATGGGAGGTTTACATGGTGTAATAAATAGAAATTATTTCGTTTCTTAGAAGTGAATATTTTATGCATACAATAAAATGATCTGAGTGGTGCAAGATTTCTCTCATACATCTAAAAACACTTTTTCTGATAGACTAACAACTAAAGGTCTACAGACACCTAGCCAATTTGCCCCATATTCAGTACATCTGTTGTGTGTGATAATCTCATTCAAAATCTGTTGAAATGTTTCGAAAAGCTCTTTTTCCTTGCCAAGATATACACATCTGAAGTTTTGATAAATCTGGGGAAACTCATTAAGCATGTGCAAAATACGATGTAGAGTGTTGCGCTCATCAAAATGTGTTAGTTTAGCCCTTTATTTTCATGATTTCTAATGCCTATTTGAATGATTAGGATAATTTTGTTCCTGGGTGTCTGTAGACCTCTTATTGGCAATTGCATGGATGCCACTTGTCAGACTTCCAAATGCCCAGTTATCAATAAACCTAAGAACAATTGTCTGTACTAAAGTGTTTCACAAAAGCCCAAATGTTTTTTTAAAAATGGACAAGTTTGGGACTTTTTTTTCAGCCTTTCCCAACATCGGATTGACCTCATTTTTCAGATATGTAAGAAGGAAACCAACTAGAATACTCGTGAGTAAAGTAATATGTTTATGTCAATGCTGTTTCAGTGTCACATTGTTCAACACTGGAATATCCCTTTAAATTATATGATCCATTATCCCCTTCAGAGAATCAAAAAATAGGTCCAATACACCAAGTGAGATGAGATCTGTCCAAGCTGCCTTTCTTGACATACAGTTTATGTTGTTAAATAAGGTTATCACATTTTGATCTTTTCTGATTTTTTTGACTTGCATCATAGAAGATATAAAGCTTGTTTTATTTTGAAAACAAGTCTCTTCACATATGCAACAGAACAGAGATAACGATCACTTAAAGAATAGCGATGAGTATCGAAGTTAAGCAGATCTTTACATGTTTCCTATATACCGGACCACTGGCTTTTTTTTTATCTTTTTTTTTTATTATTGTCATCTTAAATGAGGGTAGTCCTGCTCAGTGCAGAGGCACTGCTTTCCAGAGGAGCCCTCAGGGTTACCCCTTTTTACCCCTTTTACCAAGTTTACCCCTTAATCTGGCAAACAACCCTCCACTCATGGCCACCACAGATTATACTCACCTTATTTGATTCTACAAAGTGAGTAGCATATCCTGAATGAAGAACATCCCTTCCTTTTAATCTGAATCCTGTTAAAGCTAGATATATTCCCAGCTGTCCGGACATCCTTGGCAAAACGAAACCCCCTCCAACATCTGGGAAGAGACCTATACCCGTCTCTGGCATTGCAAACAGAGTCTTTTCTGTCGCCACACGGTATTTACCATGGACAGATAATCCTACACCCTGAAAATAAGTGTAAAATCACTGATAAAGAATATGAACTATTACACGGACACCACCAAATGACGAGAAGAAGAAAAGAGAAGCAATAAGAATATAATTACAAAATTGTATAACTTAATTTCTTTTCAGGTGTATATTATACACATAATGAATGGTTATGAGTGCAATAGTGCAAATATTTCATGAGTTGAAAGATGGAATGTCCCATTCAACGAGGCACAGCCGAGTTGAATGGAACAAATTAAATCTTTCAACGAATGAAATATTTGCACTATTGCACGAATGGAAACCATTCATTATTTGTTTTATACAACACCTTCAAAATTGGATATTTGTATTATAGATGGGTAAAATGCACTCTTGCAACAGATTGTTTTGAACAGACAGGTTTCTCTGCTCTCCTTACCATTGAAAAAAGTGCTATCAAAAAAGTATAACCCATGGTTCTATTTCATAGAGTGGAATAGAGCGGATTTTGCATGCAATCGTTGAGCAATTGACCAATCAAATGGCCGGAATATAATTAGGTGTTGTATAATAGATTTAATTGTTACAGCATGTCTTGACTCTCTGTTGTATAACAGTCAATTTGATCCTCTTAATAGCATCGTTTCTCAACCTTGTGTGCCACTTTCCCTTTCATTTCCTGAGTACTTTAATATCATATATTGATTGAAGGATTGGGTTTCTAAGTTGGACATCTCTTTGAGGCAAGGTCAGGATTATTATTTATCATGAAATCTTGTCCTAACTTGATCAGACAGAAACAAAACAACTTTAATTCACAGCTGCTTTATATGAACACAAAGGAAAAGCAAGGCAGGAGTAAAGGGGTAAATATTGAATCAGAAAACATAGGTCAAAAAGTGGATACTGTGCAAAGGATCTTTGTAATATTTTACTGACAAGGCATGACTCAGGGGGATGAAAGAGAATGTCTAACTTTCTAATAACTTTACACTTTATACCATCTTTTTTAGTTTTACATCTTAAAAGAAGATATTTCAGTGACCTTTGTTTTATCCCAAACCTTGCTGTAAAGTTTCTGTACCACTTAATGCAAACAACATCCTGATGTCATGTTGCCAAGATTGGACTTTGTAAATTTTTGAGGAAAGCTTTACAAATGTACCTGGCAATAGCAAGCAATTACACGATCATGACCATTGAGGTGAGAATGTCTTTCTCGGTCTTTATTATGTAGATATTAACATTCATTTAAAACTTCATTTCATTGATTCATTTCTCCACAACATTTGACAAATAATGTGTAAAAATTAACCAAAAAGCTCAAACAATGTACAGTAGCTCTGGTGTAACATAAATTGAGAGCGTGGTGGTCATGTGGTTAAGGCAACAGAATTGCATTCTAAGGATTGCAGGTTTGATTCCTGGTCAGATCATTATGTTGTGTCCTTGGGCAAGACCCTTAATCTCCATTGCCTTTCTTTAAACTTGCTACCATGTTGCCATCTAAAGTACAGCAATTTGTTTTCAGTCACAGATTGCCTACCACCATTAAAAAGCAGAAATACTTTATCAAAAAACGATAACAAATACTCACCCCTCCCATTGTTATACCATGAACAAGAGCCACAAAGGGTTTTTTCATGGTAGCTATTTTGTGATTTAGTATGTATTCTTCATAGAAAAAGTCTCTAGCAAGTGGTTGGCCATCACTTCCAGCCTCAGTTACCGCTAGCAACCAAATAAAAATAAACTCAGTTACTTTTCTGAAAATACTTTTACATGCAAAAAATTTGAACAAAAGTAACATACTATCTACAGTATGTAATTCACTTACGTATTAACTCAAAGTTTGTTTCTGCATATTCCTTTATGTATTCTGTCCATTTGTGTTCAGCTAGAAACTGTTTCATCAAGTACCTCTTAAAGGGTATGCCTAACCAGAGCTCTCCATATGTATGTAGAAGCAATTCGACAATCCCCTTCATATCTCCCATGGGGGTTTTTAAGGTTTATTTTAAATAGTCAATTTCTGTGTCCTTGATGCCCTATGACATGAAAAAAAAAATCATTTTCTTATCAGTCTGTAGGGTGTACCTTTAATGTCTCCTCCAGCACAGAAAGCTTTCTCTCCTGCTCCTTTAATGATGACAAGAGAAGTATCTGGATCTGAGTCCCATTCCTGTCAAATGAAATAAAATGTGTGAAAGTCCCACCAAGAAAAGGAGGCTAACAAGTTACTACTACAAAAGTCATTTACAAAAAAAAAACAATTTATAACAGTCAGGGTGCAAATTGCTACTTTTCCCAAGAAAAGCCTCACTGGCAACAGTCAGTTTATCCGTATTATGTCAACACTTGGAATATCTGAACTAGATATTTAACCAAAGAAATTCAATTTAACAGTCTTCACATTATTGTACTCTTTTTATCTGAATCCATCTTATCTACACACCCATTACTAATGTATGTATCCTATCAGGGAAATCTTTAACATATATATTCTACACTTAGCTACATACTTACCTTCCATGCTTTGATAAGCAGCTTTTGATAAAGAAACTTGTGTCACATAAAGCCTGAAAATTTCCCACTATGAAATCAAGCAGAATATTTCCAAGAAAAATTTTGAAGCAAATTTTACAGTTTTAAAGTAGCTAAAGGCATACATTACAGCCACTAAACTTAAAACTGATGTCAATGTCACATTTTTATATCATGGAATTTTCCTTAATGTTGATGACTTTGTTCACAAACCTTCAGCTTGGGGGTTATAGCTCTGATCATAGACAAATTTAAGGAGTTGAGTGCTTTTGGTCTGTTCAATGTGATGACACCTTTACCATTGATGGACTCAAGAAGAACCTCATCAGTGGCTGTCGAAGACGATGAAGACATTCTTAGATGCTTCACAATTGTCTGCAGTCTCCTGAGGTGCATTCTGGAAATGATAATGGACAATAAGTGGTATGCTTTTGTAACCACCAAGAGAAGGGAGAGGATGGGAAGGGAATGGAATGGAGGGAAAAAAGGAGAAGTGAGGAAGAGAAAGGAAAGGAAGGGTATTGTATGACTCAAGATGTTCACTAAAAAATTACCAGAGCAAAACTGCACTTTGCCTCCTCTTTCTTTTATCCAACTTTCTGATTACATTATTCTCATGACTGGTTCCTTGAGGGACAGTAACTTATGACTGACTCCTTCAGTCCAGCACATTACTAGAGAAGTCAAGACTGCAGTTGGTTTGAGATTACAGAGAGGGATACATGTACAGTATGTATATATTAAGATAAATACAATAGTATGGCTTTGTAGACTCTAGTGGGTACATGAGATAAGCTCTGTTACAGTAAATATTGGGACTGTCTTAACTCTGATAAGTCCTCATTCATAGAGTACTGTATTATAACAAATCCTTGGTCAAGCTGTTGATTTAGACTTTGGCCAGTACTTAAAGTACTTAAAAGGATAGTCTAATGTAGGTGAATATTTATGTTGGACTGACAAAAAGTTGACAGAAGCATGCTGATTGCATTAAAAGAATAGTCCAGGTCAAAATTTCTTTTTGATATGTTACAGAGGACCAGTCTAAGCAATCTAGTGAAATTTGCATTCAATTCCTATGTACCATTTTTGAGATATTGACAGTTGAAGTTATCTGATATTCTACCAAAAGTGAATTTGAAGCAAACAGGTGTGATGTCATAGTTGCACACTGACAAATAATGCTTTGTTTTTTCTTTATTTTTCAGTCTATTAATTTGACCTTGGATTGGATAGTGTTACTATTTTGTCTAAAGTGGATGTGAAGTTTATAAAATACCAATTGTGGAGTATAAAATTAGATGTAAATTTTAAAGGAAAACAAAACATTATTTATCAGTGTGCAACAATGACGTCACACCTGTTTGCTCCAAATTCACTATTGGTACAAAAGGTGGCAATTTCAATTTTCAACTGTCAATATGTCAAAAACCGTATATAGGAATTGAATGCAAAGTTCACCACAATGCTTAGATTATGATCCTCTTTAACATATCAAAAAGAAACTTTGACCTGGACTATTCTTTTAAATTTTCAATCATTTCCTGATGTTGCTTGGAATGGTACTTTAACATTACAAAATAGGAATTTTTTCAAAATTTTTTCATAGAGAGGTGACCTTTCAAGGTTGGTTTTCAGGTTAAGATTGAAATGAAACATAGCCAAACAGCACTTGTATTATCTAGTTACAAACACACATGAAGATCAATTACATTGTCCTTACAGTATTAAGTTTAAATCTTAAACACAGAAAGTAGAATTAAAGTAGCTTCATTTGGCAATCCTTGAATTCCTTTACAGCTGGTTAATCATATATCAGAATGTATACTTGTAAAGATATCCACTCGTTACTCACCATTAACAACCATTAAATCACATACGATTAACCAACCCTACTTAGACTACATAAAATTCATGTGTCCAAGTTTATATTAACACAATGTGGGCTCTAGCTTCGGCCTATATTGTGAATGCATGGGGAATACTTCAAACTATAGTTTTATATTAACAAAATGGACTCTAGCCTAGACCTACTGTATGTTGTGAATGCATGGGGAATACTTCAAACTATAGTTTTATATTAACATGGTCTCTAGTCTCGGCCCATGTTGTGAATGCATGGGGAATACTTCAAACTATAGTTTTATATTAACACAATGAGCTCTAGCCTTTGCATATAGTTAGTCACATCATTTTTAGATTTGCTTGTTACAGTACGAATGACAAGTTTTATAAGTGAATTAAAAGTGACCTTTAGTCATGGAAATTGAACACAAGACCAAGACTGAGACTATACTAGTGCTTTTGTAGTGAACCCATTTGGTCTTTTTACAAAACTCCTCAAAGACTATGTATAAACACTGTTTACCATATCCCATCTGTGTAGTAAATTGGCCCCAATGAAAAGTATTCTTTCATGACACAGAGATGTAAACTATGCACACAAGTGCAGCACATCATGAAAACCTGATACAAAACGCTGAACTGAACTTGCTTCAATATAAACTCACTACAAAGCATGGCACTAATATTACATACATGCAACCACTTCAAGAGTAAATTTCAAAACATGAATTTACATGTATGCAGAATCTCCAACTTTCATTTTGATGTACATGCAACTAATCATGTACGCAAACATAGGCTTACTATATGGATGTCCTCTTTTATCTTTCGAGAATGTTCAGGTGGGTTTATACAAATTTACAAAATGTCTGGACTTTGAAGGAGTGCCAATCAAATTATGATATATGGATGTCATCTTTTATCTTCCTTAGCAATCAAGCAGGTTTATAACAATTTTAAAAGCGCCTGGACTTTTATGTAGTACCAACCAAATTATACTTTAAAAAAAAGGAAACTACTTTCCAGACAGTGGCTTGACCATCTGCTGTAACTATGCCAGTTTGAGCACAGAAGCAGACATAGTTGATAACTACAGTAGCAATATTAGTCTTTCCATTATTCTGATCTTTCTCAGCACAATCCAGTTTTCATTGACATTATGTAGGTACCCTCCAAAGTTCACAGTCAATTTTTCCCAAAGAAGGGGAGGGAGACCCTTCATATTAAACCGTTCATCACTTCCATGCCAGCTTATCCTCTTTTTGTGCAGTAAAATATGACAACACTACACAAACAATGACTCAATTGAAAAAATGTTTTATGTAGGAAACAAAATGTCCTGATTATTAAAACTAAAAATCATCACTTTAAAAAGAAATACATGGCAAACTCAGATGGAACATGCAGCTTCTTCAGGTTATGGCAGAATTGTGTGGGGAGAGGTAAGTTTACATTATTTAGCTTATTTCGCAAAGTGTGCCATCAAAAGGGACTTACCTCTTAGCATTGCATTATCTTACAAACTTACCACATTGTTGGTGGTGCCTTTCCTTAGTAGGAACAGCATTTTCCTAACCCAACATTCCCAGTGGCCTACAGTACAAGTATATGCAAAGCTTCATAACATGCCAACATACCCCCACTTTAGAAATGTTCACTTTGCTACCTATTTATCGACAATGGAACTTAACTCTAACTTTTGTTCTAAGGGCTTTCTCTGCTTTGCACTTAGGCATTACTGCCTACAAATTCCCATTCTTGTATTTGTAGTCACTTAATAGCATTCTCCTGTTTCATCTCTAAAAGTTAGGCATTGTATCTAGCTGTTAAGTTTGGTATTTCATTCAGCAAGTAACTTAGGCCTGGGCCTACTTAGACTAAATTAGTAAGGTTTAATGTACATCACAAACAAATTAACAAAGTGAGCCTAGGCCTAAGTCTTCACACTACTAATTATTAACTGGGTACTAGCGTTTAGCCGTACGTCTCCTTACAAAGTTACAGTTACAGTAATCTTTTCCCTTGCGAGGTTGTGAACGGGAAGGAACATTCGGCCTAACTTAATTGACACATGCCATTCTTCTTGTTAGACCGGTTCCACGATGTGTACTGTTACACAGCGGGTAGCTGGTAGACTAATTTCAACTCTAACGTTAAACCGTGGTCCTTCCAAGATACATATTTAGGATAACGATGGAGCTCTTTGAAATGAAAATATTCTACCTTTGAAAATGGTTAAACATGTTTGATAATGATACACGATTCAAAGCTGGCTTTCGCTCAGGCTTTCCCAGGTGTCATACAAGTTGGTTACCAGAACGTGTTGATGTACTTGCCAACTGTTATGCAACAATCTGCTAAATACACACACACACACTACTTATCTAAGCAGGTGCTCCTGAAGGGTGTTGTCTTGATTGACCCACTCAGGCATTTCTTGGTATAAATTCTGTTTCATTTTTAAATAATTTGTGCGCGAAACAGTTGTGTCTTAACTGCCTGGATTAAAATCGCCCAGTGCTGTTTACAGGATAATTTTATGCAGAAGTTTAAGTCTCGCTTGTTATAATGCAAGTATAGCCTGGTGGTATAATGACGCTAAATTCGCGGTAGTCAGAGCATTTATGATAGCGGTGTAGAAATTATCGCTTATATTGCACAGTGGTTTAGTTTTGTACTTCAGCTATGTGATATCATGACAGTTTGACCAGATTCTGCCAAAAATAGAAAGGGTTACCCTCGTAAAGGTCGGGAGTCGAACTGCCCGTAAGCAAGAAAACATTTCCCTAACTGTGTTCATGTGTTGAAGTTTATTATATAAATCAGCTAAATGTGTGGAATAACACAAGAAAATGTCTTAAAATACAACACAGATGTTTTCCTGTTTCTCTCTGGCAGTTTTGACCGTTTCCGTGGAGGCTTTGTAGATAAAATTGTGATTATCAAAAGTGGTAACAATTTGACTTATGAGCAAAGCAACTACAGTGTCTATCAACACAGCTGCATATATATATAACCCAGCCTACGCGAATTTAGGGGACACGTGAAGTTACTGTACACTACTACCTAAATTGTGACTGTAGAATATTCCTGGTTTTCAATGCTCCGTCAATGCTACATTTATGATGACGTCAGCTCCTAGGTGCAGGCCTAAATGTTAATCCATGATTGTTTTTATCATAATTATCATTATTCGTATAACGCGACCAAAATCGTTTTTTAACTTCGTATCAACCACTGATCATCCGGTATGTAATGCATTGTAAAAATGTTATGAATTTTGAGTCCATCAATATATTATGTTTTTCAACTAAGTTTATGTT
>KN888399.1:38444-54196 GCA_000934455.1 Apostichopus parvimensis | reverse complement strand
CACCATATTTTTCACTGGGGGGGGCTGGCGCCCCCCAGCCCCACCGGTTCCTACGCCCTTGTTTATTTCTATGAATTCCAGAGGGTACTCATTGTAAAGGCAAACTGACCAGCTGGGACAGAATCCAAATCTCCCTTTAGACCAATGAGCAATGTTCAGGGTATAGCTATATAGGGTGGTGTTAATTCATTGTGGAACGATTTTCTTTTCTCGGGCCAGGGTCGAAATCTTTCGCGTGCCAGATTTGAGAATCCCCGCGCGGTCTACACCGTTATGATGTTATCTCTGACATGCAATTACAAAATAACGGCAACAAGTTTCTTTCTTATTCAAAACCAAATCCAAAAACAACAATACAAATAGGCAGGGAAAGTTATCATCGCAGTGCTTGTCAATGTAAGTTCATATAACCAGCCTCTATAGTGACGTCAGGTTTTAACTCCTCTGGAAAATTAATGAACTCACCAAGCAAGTTTAAGTTATTCTTTATCTTTACACAATACCAACATTTGTCACGGAACCAGTGAAGCACCCTGACGGCAACCGATAGCTTGTCCCTCCCTTCCTAATGCACATATTTCCGTCGTCCCTATTACCCTGCACAACGGTCAATTTACTTCACGGTAGGACCACAACTTTCCTCAACATCTGATCTGTTTCAAGTGGCATATAAATAACAAATAAGTTACATGTGTTAATGCGTGTTGCTCAATCAAAATTATCTCCAGCCTTTAGCCCATTACCGTTGAGATTTACGCTGTTTCTACATCATCACGAAGACACTGACATCATTTCTTCTTTTCAAAATGATTTTGTCGATAACTGACTATATTTCTCGTTTTTCGCCTGCGATTCCCCCATCGACCACCACCAGCTTCCATTCATGAGCAAATTAAAACTTGGAAAAACCTGATGGAATTCCGATGACACATGTTCCACCCTCAATCTATCGGCCAAAAGACACAGATAATTTATATGATAAAGATTTTGTTTCCACATATACACCAATGAATGCGCTTTTGTCATTATACATTCATACATACCAGTATATATAGTCGGAAAATTTAGTCTTTTCCAAATTAAATGTGTCACGTTTATTTTAAAACAGTTCAGATATACAAAAGTTCAATCACTTCAAACATTTTATACTTTTTCATTAACGTTGTCGCATTATACCTACAGTAAGCCGTTGTCCCCCTTTCTTTATAGTTTGAAAATCCATTCAAGGTGTTGCCCCCAATTGACATAAGAGTTCTTTGAATAATTCATTCACACCATAAGAACAGCTAGGATCTTACTTCCATATTTCATCCATGACTGTAAAATTGAAGCAACGAAAGAATCGCTAAATGGTACCAAAATTAAGGGAACACCTACCTTAAATTACTTGCCTATGTAAGATAAATTAGGAACACAAATTGGTCCTCTCGAACTTAAATAATAAGGAAATAACTGTTGCATAACTCCCAAAGAAATTGTGACCTGCATATGTAGATATTTTGGGTCATTGTCTCTTTATACCGTAATAAACGGTATTTACTATTTTCGTCAAGATCTGACTGTCAACGTGTGGGCCCCATCGATACTATCGTTTGCCCTCTATTTTCTTCATAATACTTTGTTGCAGACGAACGTTGGACATCCGGGAATTCGATTCAGAAATTTTTGCATATTCATTACTAATCATAGAAGATGGCGAACTCCACATGTAAGTCAAGTCATTGTCTTTTCTTTTATTAATGATTTCCCCTCTCTGGTGAATGTGCGTGGAAGAAGAAGCAAAACTGAATTTTAAGTTTACTCTTAAAGTTTCTATCAGTGAAAGTTGCAATGCCTTTGTTCCAAATGTTGTTAAAAATCTTATGACTTAGCGCAGCTGATGTTCCTTCTCGTAACCACTATGATTGGGAGTATGAGGACATAACGTAAAAATGCATTAACAATTTGTGAGTGATTTTGCACAGTTCACTGTGTGAGGGATCAGATTCACGACATAATTCGAAAGATCGTTTCCTTCACTCATTCAGCATCGACCAAACAATTAACTTCATGTGTTAAGTTGTTGCAGGTTGAAACTGTTACGTCCTTAGTTAGGTGTTTTACATTACGCCTAGCCCTCAGATGTATTATCGCTTGTTATCTTCAAAATGATATATTTCTCAGAACTTCATCCTTTTGTAGATTAAAATGTTAAAATTTTAGCCTTGGTTAGGGCCAGGGGACAAATGTTATGCTTGAGACTTCGAGAAGGCCTAGCACTGTAGCAGTTTAATTGGAACTTAAGTACTATTACCAAAAATAGCACCACAATCCCATACCATTCTGAAATGTTTCCATCGTTGACTGTAAATCCAAATATTTCTTATTCACATCGCATATGTTTTATCCTGCCAATATGCATAATGTAGCTGGATAGGCATATCCAACCAACATTTCACATTGCTAAAGAAATAGCTGATGCTCAATGCTAATTGTGATAAGATACCTTGGTTGGCCAGAAATTCAACATGGTTTCTGATTTCTGAAGTTGTAATCTTAAAGCTCGTAAAAGAACATACTTCTGATGATAAGTAAGCACTAAAAGTGATAGTCTGGTCTGAATAATGCAAACATGTGGCAAGTTCAGTTGTGATTAATTTAGAATATTTTATCTTGAGACTTAAACTTGATGAGAAATAGTTTTTTTTTGCTGAACATAAAATTAATATGATCCCTTTGAACTAAAATTTTTGACAATGAAATCACCGAAGGATATACCATTTCTCTAGTTGCGTACATAGTAAGTGCATTTGGCCGCAAGTGCGTATTCAAAACTAGCAACACTAAATCATGATACTCTACAGTTATTGCTTGACTGAATGATGTTGTATCATCTATTTTCAGTCATATATTGATTACTGGTGTTTGAATTTGAAGTTCCATTCATCATTTTAATCATAAGAAATAGTGTGTCATTTCTTGTTTTACATGTGACATTAAATATTTGGTTTAAGGCGTTCGACTATCTGTCAGTAGCTTTAGCAATTTGTATCTCGAAAATCCAACTTCAATCAAGCGGTGTTTTGTTTTCCTTTGGACAGTCGTTGAATTTCAGGAAATGTTAAAGGTATCATCTATTTTTTTTTGGTGAAAAGGATAAATGTATTTCTTGCTGGTTCACTGAGATTTTGACCAAAAAAAATATTATTGTGGTCATGCCTTACCTATCCTGCTACTTGAGCCTTTAGAAGTTAGTGGGCTAGTAGTATTTAAAGAATGGTTCCTGCAATGAGGCTTGTCAATCAGGAGGTTCCTTGTTCGAAACCCAACTGGGTCATAGTGAGGTGGGTTTCTTCATCCAAAAGCAAAGTTTTTCCCATCTGAAATGACTTTCTAAATTGAAAAGATTCCAAATTTGAGATAAAATGTTGAATTGAAAGCCATTCAACATGTAAGTTGTAATCCATAAGCCCTTGCGTGTTTCTCCCGACATCTGTGGTCGCTAAGCGGCATAAAAATAACTGCTAATTATTTATCATTATTATTTTAGAACTTGGACCAACATTCTGACATTAGGTACCCATGACTTTGTACTGGGTACGACTGAACTGATTGCTGTAATGTAATAAGTAGTAATATATAAACCTTGAAAGTTCCGAGTTGGTACCATGAATGGTCTAGTTACATCTTATACGCATTTTTGGATACAAGAAAGACTGGTTGGCAGGTCTGATACAAGACATAACTAGCGCAATTGGCTGCAAAATGATCAACATTGATTATAATTATTGAGATTATGATTTAAACTCAGAGAGTAATGTTATTGTTTTCTTACTACCAATCAAATCCATTATATCCACCACATTTAAATTACTACTCAGTAGGTTTGGAAACATTCTTGATATGTTCCTGTTAATGTTCAAACCTTGAATTGCAAACTTTACAATCGGGGCATTACTTTAATACTGACTAATATGATAAGTGACTTCATTAAATCGAAGGTTATAATATGAAATTGAAAGGAACCTTAGCTGTAGAAACAGAAAACAGAGATAGGCTTGACTACTGTAATATGGTAGCACAGGAATTCCTATAAGAAGTACATAGAGCAGCGTACTGGGGAAACAACCACAGTCACATTCAGTAGATATCTGTCATTTAGAGATAAGTTTTAGATTGGGAGGGTAATAGGAATAAAGGGAATGTTGAAAACTAACTTTTCAACCAATAAGTGAGATATTATAGTATCAGTAAGGAGAGTAAGCTATTAATTAAGACAATGTGGTATGCTTTGAGGTTGCTTCTCTAACAAGCCTATATAGAGCTGTACTGTGACTTTATATAGTTTCATTGATACTTTAATCACTGTAAATCAACTCAGTTTAAAAAGAAAGTTAAGTATTAATTAAATCTGATTTTAAAAAAGACAAAGTTTTGAACTTGGAAGTTCTGACTAGTGGAATAGCCCATTGTAACTTAATTAATTGCATTAGGCTGCATATGCAATTACACTGAGTTGGTAACTAGTCTTGCTTGTGTGTCTACAAAACAAAAGGCTGTTTGTGTTGCATGGCGGTTACGGCTGTGAGTTACACCCAAAGTTTGCAATCTTTATTCGTGCTTTTGTTTTCAATGTTTTAAATGATAACCTGTGACCAATACACTGGAAGCAAGCCACATTAATTGGAACAGAATATGTACAAGGCATAGTAACAAAGACTTTCAAAGTTAGTGAGAATAGTAACATCCAGTAGAGAACCTTGTACAACATGTTAAGACAAACACTTCTTTGTGTACATACTAGATGGTCTAAGTATGGGGAAGTACACAAATTTATTGGCATTTCGACTTCTTCCTGTTTGTAAATAATTGGGAGATCTGAAGCAGTTGTCTTTGAAGTGGAAAGATGCACACATGTTCTCTCAATATGAGATACAGTAGGTATCATGTGCTGCTTTCTCTCCGCTGGAAGATGAAACGTTCCACTTCCTGTTTGAGAATTTACTCATTCTAGAAGATGAAAAAAGTAATGATGAGGAAGCCATGTGGCAGTTGGAAGCATGGAATCAGCTACATGTTGTTTGTACAATACTATAGTATGGATGCTACGTATGGAACTTCCTTATTTAGTGTACTTGACGGTACTATACAGTAGGTAGAGTCTTACATACTCATTACTGGGTGTGTTTGTGTATGGTTGTCACCTTCAAGAATGGAATGTATTTTGGTAGCAGTCCTCATTCAGTTCCATCTTCCTCCTTTTTTGACTTGCCCAAGGATTTTGAAGTAGTACGTACAGTACACATGGTTAGCAATACGCCACAGAGCCAATAGATTCTGACTAAGATAAACAAAACTATTATGACTAAGGTGCCACCGTAACGTTTAACATAGATGCCAAGTGCTTTCTGAAATCGCCTGTTGGTGTGATGAAATGTTGGAATCCGTGAAAGACTGTTCTGTGCTATAAACTGCTGTTAATGTTGCAGAAACAGTACATGTTCAGGGAGACAAATGATACAGCTGGCCAATAATAACCGTGTTTTGATGTGATGATAATTTAGCAAATTACATATTTTACTTACTGTTGATTAGTATCTTGTTTGAATCATGAAGAAAAGTAATCTTGCAGTCATGCTAATGTGTGTGTACTACAGTACTATATACATGTACATGTTTGTTTGCGTACACAACTGCACATGTGATACCTTCATTTAAATAGGATGTCCCAAGAAAGAGACTTGGACAATATCAAAGTTTGTCATATTTAAAAATGCCAATTTTTGCTCTAGGTGATCCTTTAAATTCAATACCAATGGAAAACAGCTGTTGAAGCATGTACATATCTCAAGAAGGTATTGACCTTTTTATAAAGTAACATACGTAGAGACTGTATGTACTGTCCTTGCACACATTCACAGTGTTAGATTCTCATAAGATATTGCAATGTATTGCATCATCAGTACCTCATCGTTCCTTCTGGCTACAGTAAACTGACTCAGTCCTATGTTTTCTTTTACATTCTCCTCTCATGTTATGTCATTAGCATGCAATGCTTTATAGCCCTGGTAGTCAAATTGGGGGATCTTGACCATTTTTAGGGTCGCTCTGAATATTTATGAGGGTGGCCAAACAATTTGTGAGAAAAACAACAATATTTATGGACAAACAAGTGGAAAAAGTTTAAACATGAATTACTTAAAAAGTTACAAAAATATAACACTCTTTTGCAAATTTCAGTAGCGTCCTTAATCATGTAAGACCCCTTCCCCAAGCCGTAACATATACCACAGGAGGATGAAAGTGAACATTAGGGTCGCGAAAGAACAAAATTTGAATACCAGGGACAAGCAGATCTGTCGTTGTTCAGTTTGAAAAGATTATGTGGCTTTGAGAGACAATTACAGTACTAGTAGATTACAGTGTTAGACTGACACATTAAAGCGTTCTTGTTTTTAAGTGGATTGATATGAAGGAGGATTAGTGTAACCATGCTAATAGATAGAAATCAGCTAAGGCACTTGATAGTGCTCAATGACATTTGTCTATGCACATGTACTGTTGTAGACTCAATGTTTTGCTGTAAATTTTAATCCAAAGCCCCATTGTGCATTTGATGATGTAAAGATTCTTTTGTGGTACTATTGTGTAGTAAAACTCACACAATCAGCTACTTGTTTGCCCAAATTTGTGCACATAGGCAGAAATTGAGCAAACGAAAAATTAAAAGTACCACTGTAACTATCTCTTTGAAAGTAAAACAGCAGCTAAAAACTGGGAAATGATTTATAAACAAATCTGAAAGGTCACAAGAATATTATTATCAATTCTTCTTATGATCTCAGGACTGCAAGTCTTGTTCTCAGCATCTGGTTTGAATGTAAGCAATAAGCAATACCTGTTTTGGGGCCAACTAGGTGTGGGAAATATTGCAAAAACAAGCAGCTACTTGTAACTATGGTGAACCATGAATGGGGCAATATCTTCTCCCTTGTCAACATTTTTTTTTTGCTCCCTGTAGTACAATTGAAATAGTGAAGAAACAACTTGATTAGACACCAAGTATGAAGATAGATCGCAGTAAACTGAAGAAGACCTCTTCTGATGTGGTAAGTTCCCAGAACATTTTTATTTTAGGTCAAGGGTAAAAGCTGAATATCTGTTTCTGTAGAAAGACATAAAGCCTTTGATCAGTCACTAGAAGCTTTTGACTGGAAAGTATGAAGTGGATATGTTGGAACATCATAAGTTATTTACTGATGAAGTTTAATAACAACAGAATCTATAGTTAGAATCACTTATGTCGTTAATGGTTATAGAAGTATTAATACAAGTACATACCCTTCATCATTAAGCACACCTACATTTTCTAGAGTATATATAGTACATACATTATCTAAGAAAATGTGAATGTTTCAATCTGGCAAGCAAAAGATGGCCAGAGTCGTAAATCACTTCTTGACTCAAAGCCATTAATGATTCATAGCACTTTAAGTCACCATGGCAGTGGCAATTTACACAGTAACTATGAAGGTTCTCAGAGATTGTGTCATAGCTCTTAACACTGAAATGTTTCAATCGGTTAGGATATATGCAATAAAGTGTCTTCATTTATACATGTTGTTTTTATGACGGTGGAATGCATGTTGGCTACACAAGATTTTTCGCTTATGTGAAAGTGATGAAAAGAAAGTTTGAAGTCATAGGAATTATTATTTACTCTTCAAACTCAACTTCAGGATAGTCAGCTGTATTCTTTGTTGAGTGTGGTATACTGAAGGAATTTCTCTTTCTTCCCTTCAGTCACCCCTTCTTCCCTTCTGTCACCCCTTCTTTCCTTCTGTCATGCCCTCTTCCCTTCTGTCACACCCTCTTCCCTTCTGTATGCCCCTTCTTCCCTTCTGTATGCCCCTTGTTCCCTTCTGTCATCCCCTCTTCCCTTCTGTCACCCCCTCTTCCCTTCTGTCACCCCACGTTTCCTTCTGTTGTCCCTTCTTCCCTTCTGTTGTCCCTTCTTCCCTTCTGTCCCCCCTTCTTTCCTTCTGTCATGCCCTCTTCCCTTCTGTCACCCCCTCTTCCCTTCTGTCACACCCTCTTCCCTTCTGTATGCCCCTTCTTCCCTTCTGTATGCCCCTTTTTCCCTTCTGTATGTCCCTTCTGTTGTCCCTTCTGCCCGTCTGTCACCCCTTGTTCCCTTCTGTCACCCCCTGTTCCCTTCTGTCACCTTCCCTTCTGTCACCCCTTTTCCCTTTTGTCTACCCTCTTCCCATCTATCACCCCCTCTTCCCATCTGTCACTCCTTCCCTTCTGTCTGCCCCTTCTTCTACAGTACCTACTGTAGGTAAATGTTTATTACTGATAATGTTGATTTAATTTCTTTTGTGTTAAATTTTGTACCCCAGTCTGCTGATTGTCAGGACTTGATCGAGAGACTGAAAACATGTCCAGACCTCCTGTCGGAGCTGAAACAGATCAAAACCTGGAACTACGGCAAGGTATGTGATGTTAATCTATTGCATCTTTCTTTCCTCCTCTCCGCTCACAACAAAAAAACACACCCACACACACACGCCCATTGGAAACTAAATGTTTGAATAAACATTGTACTGTATATTTGTATGAGTCATTTTAATTTGCATTACAAATTACAAAATATTTCACCCAAAAAGACTTGATTTATGCTGTTATCGGTAGTAATATTACACATTTGAGGTGGCATGCCTTAGATTTTAAAGAGAGGCACAATAATTATATGTACAGTTATCATGTGCATTAGTAATATACAGTACCCTTCTACTGATGTACTCTCCTGTACATGTTGTATAGCACTTCAATGTTTCATTACCTTATGTCACATGTACTGTACACTATATCTAATTATGCACCATGAATAAATACACTCATTACTGTAAGTAGTGATACATTTGTTAGTCTGATGGCTATATACTTTGAGTGTGCCATAAGCAGTCATATTTAAACCTCTTCTTCTTGTTCTTCCCCTTTGTCCATCAGAGTGAACTCTACCAATGGGTTGATGTCTTGGATAAGTTTGACTCTATTTTGGAGCAGGCTGCCCACACCCCTCCTGACCACAGTTGGCACCTGACATGTGACAGATTAGAGAACAAACATCTACAGGAACTGGTCCATTCAGTGCTGACTTTCACTGCCCTTCTAGTGGAGCATAGCTTCTCAAGGCATCTTTACAATTCTGTGGAGGTTTGTATTTTCTTAAATTGTAACATTTCCTGTTTGTGATTAGCGGTGTGAACCCACGACAAGGAAGAATGGATTTTACAAAATAAGTGTCATTTGTTTTTGACATGTCAGCAAAATAGGAGGAGGAAAAAAAATAGATGGAACATTGACAATTTGTTTAATAACTGTAAAGGGGGAAATACAAGATCTGTTTGTTGGATCATTATGAAGTAAATTATAGTTAGTATGACTTTCCAAGTAAGTCATTGTCATGTAAATATCAAACCATGCATTGAATCGTGAAGAGACGGTGATGACAATTTGTGAGGGCAGTAACATAGAATGGACTCAGGAGGGGCAGCACAGTTGTTATTTGGCACTATGGCAGATTTTACGGGCAAACGTTTGGGATTGATGTCAGCTAACGTGAAGGGCACCACAGCAATTTGGCATGCAGAGAATATTCTAGCAGGTTTAGAGACTAGCCAAATGGTCGGATTGATACACTATGAATAGATAGCAGATTATGTGCACAGAAACCTTGTTTTTCAGTTTTGGTTTCGATGATAATCGTAACCTTTGCATTCATGATGGCGTATGTGTGTTTGCGTGTGCGTGCGTGTGTGACGCCCAGCTTGTAAACACGATATCTCAAGAAGGGAAGGTCAGACCAATTTCATATTTGGTGTGTAGAAGTACCACATTGAGTACAAGAAGGTTATTGTTTTTGGTCGAGGTCAAAGGTCATTTTGGGTCACCAGGGGTCAAATTGTGAAAACCTTGTAAACATGTACACTCTCACTATATATTACATCAGATTCATGAAGAAAACTACTCATGTTATTACATCATTGTAACCACAATGCATTTTTGCATTCTGGTTAATGATGCAAAACTTCATAAGCCTAACAGTCGCTATGCATAGTGTTGGCTCTATATTATTATTCCTGATATTATAGAACTTTGTCAGTGTAAGTAGTGGCCTGCAATATTCAGCACCCATAGCCAACCAAAAGGAACTCCTGTGTGTCTACTTTGGGTAATTGATACCCACATCTTTGACTGTTGGGTCTTACAGGTTATTATTCTTGTTTTTTTCTTTTTTAGCACCTTACATCGTTGCTGGCTTCTTCAAATCTCAACACAGTTCTTGCTGTTCTAAATCTGGTTTATGTCTTCAGGTAAGCGATACACTATGAGACTCTTATAAGTTTTCCTTTGGATTCAGATGGTTGTCCTCTTAATAATACTCTTTCCTTTCTGAAACCTCGATTTAATACCTGCTTTTTTCGATTTACATCGACCATCGATCATCATCCTTGGATTCCAAATATAAGTTTGTAATCTTCTCTGGCGCTTTCAGATGATCACCAAAATAGCAAAGTATATGATCTCCTTTAAGAGTTGACAGTAATTCAACTACACTGTGAATCTTTTATGAACGCAACATCCCTCCAGCCCCAGATAAGTGTATCCGACTTAATCCTTGACCTTTTTGTAGGTATATCTTTCATAAGGATAACATAGTACTAAAGAAAAAAAAATGAATTAAAGACGTTGCTCTATCCTATTTTCCATTCCATCAATATCATAGTGAAGTATAAAAATATTGGGCAAGTTTGATTGTGTTCAGAAAAGTAAAATGCTCTAACAGCGTTCCTTTTGCCATATCAGTACCTAGGAGAACCCCCTGGAGGAGTTGGTCACCTGGAATAGATTGTTTTTCTTGTTTTTTCCTTTGTTATTGGTAAAGTTTGTCTTGTAAAATAGACACTCATCTGCAGACCTTGTGTTTCAGAACTTCACTTGAAAACAAAATCAACTTTGATATTGGAGAGAATTTCTGCTGTATTGGACTCAAAATAGTTTTCATTGCAAATACACATGCTAGAATGCTAGATTGGGATTCAGGCCAGAGATTTCTAGCCAAAATTTCTTTTCTCCTTTCAAATATGTCTATAATTTTTATCCATCAGCTTTCTATTTGTCATGTACTTCGGTAAAATTGTTGTCTAGGGAGTTGATTCACATTTGTTTATTGGCTCATTTTCTGTTTCAGTAAGAGGTCCAATTTTCTGATCAAATTGTCCCCAAGCAAGAGACAGGAGTTGTTTCAGGCGCTCACGTACCTAGCAGAGAGCTGGGGCGGTAAAGACAATGGATTTGGATTGGCAGCTTGCTGTCACGTTGGAGAGAAAGAGGTAAAGTTGAGAAACTAACTGTTAAATGGATTTCTCGGTGGCCAAAGTCGATTGCTTCGAAAAATTATTCCAAATTTCCTGAAACTTTAGGCAAAAAAATAGGAAATTCACTTTCAATTTTTTTTGATACTTTTTTTGTGTGATACTTTGGCATCTGGCAACAGCAGAATGGACGATGTCATCGAGGCAATTCAGCTAAAAAATGTCTTGGTTTTTCTTTATAATTTGTCAGTCATTTATCAACAGAGGAAAAAAACTGTTTCTACAAAAGAGTACAGAGAACTTTGACAGCCAAGCAAACATTACACATGTATTTGGTGTCAAGGATATATCAACTAGAAAATGACAATAGCCTTGTGAAGTGAAGCTTGGGAAAAGCATTTGTCCATTAACATTACAGACCACCTACTCTGATCCAACTTCCTGGTGTAGTTGAAGGTTAAGCTAGTCAAAATAGGTTACATTCAATCAACCGTATCTCAAGTCAGGGGCAAGAGATTTGTGACTGGGTTTTCAACTAGCAGTATGGGATAGTTTTCTCTTGAATATAAGTTTCCACATTGTTTTGTCACCAGAAAATTCTTTAAAGTTATTGTGAAGCTTCTTTTGTTTTTTTTTATTCCTGAGGTCACAGCTTCAGATCATCTTTTTAAAGCCAAGAATATTTTGCTCTGGCAGGATTGGGTCAGTTTTTTATTCATGACTTGGTTGTACATAATTGTAAACTTGATTGAAATAGAGAAAAGTTTGTGAGTTGTTATTAATCCGAAATGTTACCGGCTATTTTCATTCTCATTCTCGTTCCAGACCATCCCAGAGAGTGCTACCACTCTTCACTTTGAATTTTATCATGAAAACCAACCACCAGTTGAAGCAAAAATTACAAAACAGGTAAAGCTTTTTCAGACGGAACCTCACAACCGACCTTCGATCATCTCTAGTCAAGAAGCTCATCATCTTTTCTATCTTGTATAGTTTTGTACGAAGTTGGGAGTTTCTTTACAGGTTACTCTGACTAAGAATTTCATACAGTCTCTCGTCTGAGGAGGAGGGGAGGAGGTGGTGGGAGAGGGAGTTTTCAAAGTCCTATTAGCCAGTGGCGTGAACAAACAAAAACCCCATCCTGCTAACAGTAGCCATAGATATTAAATATTTATCCAGTGACCTTTCTGCAGAATGGCTTTACAGTTTTGCACGTATGGGTTCATTTTACATCGTACCATGCTTTTAAATAAAACTCTTCCTTGTAGTTAGAGACTCAATAAATGAGGGTGATTATATTATGTGAAGAAGCTAGTGTATTTACTGTTACTAGAATTGAGACAGACATTTATACATTCTATGATCATCACAGACAACTGATATTTATCCTAAAGAGGTTTACCTCATCTCATGCTGTGTCTGATAATAATAATAATAATAATACATAATACATAATACATAATTTTTATATAGCACCAAACAAACTATGAAATAATTCTTGTGGCGCTTAACAATAGTTACAACATATACGTTTTGGTAAAAAGATACGTCTTGAGAACAGATGGTAGGTTGCATTCAATGAATATTTTCACAACCAGGTACTTCTTGACTGTAAAGGACGATTGATTTCTAATACGGTTGCAATATGAACACTGCACAGACAAGATCAATTTCAGTGCCTTGGAAGTAGACCTTAATGTATCAATGTTTCATTATAGAGTAAGATGTTTTCTCATTCTGATTTTGCTGGCAGTTGTTTTAATTGTGTTTTAACCCTCCCTCTCACCTACAGAATTCTGCCCAGGCACTGACCATCGTTCACATGGAAGATGTAGATTTGGTAAGTGGACGTGTTTCCTGTGACCGTGAGTCACTAAAAGCTAGTGTTTATTGCAAACAACTAACAGGTCTACAGAAAAAAAATTGTATTACAATTTAACAATTTTGTATTTCGTAAAATTAAATCGTGGGTGAGGTTAAGAAGCTTGTTTGTGGCATCAATATTATTGGTTACCTAATTTCTCGTAATACTTACATGGTTAGTTAATTTGATCAGTGTTACATGGTTAGCTTATTCTCATCAGTGTTACATGATTATCTTATTCTTCTCAGTGTTACATGGTTATCTTAATCTCGTCAGTATTACATTGTTACCTAATTCTCGTCACTGTAACATGGTTAGCTAATACTCATAATAGTTACACGTTCACCTTATATATTTATTTGGACAAATTCGACAAGAAATTCTGAAAAAGAGGCAGCGGTGTATTCCCTTTGTGCAATAGAATAAGTTGGTGTGATCAATACTCGGTGTTTAGTATCTCTACATTAGAAGATTGGTGATGACCGGTGAAGATTGGTGATGATAGTGATGACCGGCAGGGACTAATGAGTTCTCTTTTTCTTTGTTTCTATCTCTTTATTTTGTTGTACAGCTTCACAAAGACTGTGCTACCATCATGGAGAGGCTGGTTATCAAGTACAGCATCCCCAAGGAAAAACAGGTTTGCAATTGTTCGGATGTACTTGCCACCTTGGGTTGTGTGTAATTGATCTGCAGTCTTCGATAAGAGGAATTCAAAGTCTCAGTTGTAGAACTTGTATTAGATGTAGCAGTCCTGACAATTGTCAACATGATTACATTTTTCAAATGGCTTTTACAGTAGACAGACAATATGGGAATTTAAAACCTATCGTCCAGATTCACCAAAGCACGTTTTGTATAATATTGAGCTCTGAATCGCCAAAGTACTTTGTTTAGCATACATTTGTATTACTTTACTTTTCTCAACTTAAAACATCTCTCTCTCTTTCCTCCTCAGATGCTACTATTCACCCATGTTCGTCTAGCCCACTGTTTCTCAAGTTCTCAGCAGAGGTTGTTATGTGTGCAAGCTCGTCTTCAGGCTCTCTCTGTGCTAGGTGAGCTCTCCCCTCCCCCCCTCTCTTTTCTCTCAACAACACAGCTGTCCTTTTCCCCTGTACTCTGAAATGTTGAGAATGTGCTACTACTTATTAAACCTCCTCCTAAAATCCAAATTATTAATTACAAATTACAAGTCAGATGTTGTATTCCATAATACAAACAGACTACACATTATGGTTTGGAGGTGTTATTCAAGAAGAAGTTGCCTATAGTTCAATGATACCCCGGACAGAAGCAATTGGCAAGCCTGACTTGCTGAAATTTGGCAGCAGTACAAAGTCTCTTATGAAGAAGCATTGATTCCCTTCATCCAAATCATAATCTCTTTCTTATCATTTCCTCTCCAGTTTACTCCAGTGCAATCTTTGATATACCGAGTACACTACTGTACACAGGTCTTGTAGAGGAGTTAGTGGAGGTGTTACAGGTGGAGAATCCATTGCTAGTGGTATGTATCTGACAATGAGAATACATACCGAACATAACTACATACTTTACATACATACAATACATACTTTCATCTCCTTTACAGCGTTATGTGAAGTTCAACTATAGCTTCAAATTGTAACAAGTTTTTCATTCAAAGTCTTATTTGTGATCGTAAACTGGTCACCGAAGTAAGAGAACATGTCTTTCATTTTCACGCCTCCTGATCCAGATATCCTGCTATGATATATCGCCGCATAATTTTATTTTCACTTTATCAATTTTATCGCAGGAAATAAAAGCTGCATCTCTTAGGACACTGACATCCGTCATACATTTGGATCGAAATCCAGAGTAAGTTACATCGACACTTTCTTGGAGAAATGATTTAAATATTTTTTTTTATATGGAAAAGGGCCTTTTTTAAAGAGTATAATTGAACATATGTTCACAGCTTTCCAGAAAATTGTGCTACCATTAATGTGGAGAAATGGGAGTAATTTTGAGGTAACATTATTCTGCTTTTCCCCCCCTTCTGTTTTAAATTTAATTTTAAATTTATTTCTTGATTGGTGAACTCTGTCGAGGTTACATGTCTGGATTCTTGCCAACGTTAGTTTGCACCCAATTATCCACACCCTTCGCTTGCAAATATCCGTAGGAAATGTTCTTCTCGTTCTTGGAGGGGATATATCCTAAGGACGCGTGCTCTATTGTCTGTGGCAAGGTACACCCTATCGGATATACCCTCGATTTAATGACTATGATAATGAAGGTGTAGTTTGTAGTCATCTGATGCATATTCATTCATGTAAATTTATTTGCTCATCTTTTGTCTTCAGATTGGTCAACATCATTGAGGCCACGGGTGCTTCTTCGTATCATGGGTTCTTGCCAGTGTTAGTCAGACAGTGTATCCAAGCCATGATAGGTAACAAAATGCAGAACTTTTGTTTGTATAGTGGTAGTGACCTGATTTTCAAATAATGTTCAGCTTTTTAGCACAAGATGATCTTCAACCACCCTGGGTACTACGGTTG
>KN888399.1:22912-35672 GCA_000934455.1 Apostichopus parvimensis | reverse complement strand
GCCAGCATGAAGTGAACATTTGCCGGACCGAGGTACCGTATGTTATCAGACCGACCATTCGAACATCAACGATGGAAGCATCCCTGTCAAACCCAGCCTCTCCTAGTCAACAGTTTGATACAGCCGGTAGCTCATCTAGATCTGAAACTCCTACACCTGAACAAGGGGACCTGACGGGCCAGCCCAGGTCACAGAGCAGAGAGGGCTCGTCCGAGATGGAGACGGACAGTCCGAGTGCAGGGCCGTCTACCACCAGGGCCGCAGAAGACAGCTACTTTCTCGAGACCCAAGAGGAGGGTAAACCAGGTATGACAATGACTGGGGTTAAACTTGCCTAGGGGTGATAGGTCGTCAAAGTAACTACCCTCTCATGATCTGTTCCCAGCGATTTTGTATCTACGAGAAAGTTTGTAAGTCTTGGGTATCAGACATGGACACGAAAAGCAAGAATTATACAGATGCCATGCAGCTTGAAGGTCTTCTGTCTTTTGTCTTTTTGTAATTGGCTCTGATTGCCTTTTACAGGAATGATATCTCCACCATGTTTAACTGAATATTGTAGATGTGATGGCCGATAGAATATGGACAGATAGTTTAATGTCATGAATAGAAAATGTATACAGACTTGCAAGCAACATGTTTTTTTGTAAGGTTTAATTACAAACAAAAATTATATAAAATAATTATTAATAAATAAATAATAAAATAAGTGTCAGAATATGGAATGAAGAAACAAATTGGACACAGAATGTAAGATTGTCGGCGGGAAGATGGTGATGTCTTGGGAGAAGTATGAAGCACACATTTTGCTTGTAACAAAGTACATTTCTATGAAGCTGGTGTCCGAGGCCTGACGTTTTACATCTTAGCAGGGTCATCTTCAAATCGCAGTCTATTTTTGTCAGGGTGGAGCTGTCAGCGTTGCCTTCAAGATACTGTACAAGCTCTGAGAAGTTCCTGCACGCAAATGAAAACTGAACTTTGTTTGATTCTTTCTCTAGGACGGCAGTGCTTCCCACAGAGGGCCGCTCTCCTGAAATCCATGCTCAATTTTTTGAAGAAGGCCATTCCAGATCCAGCGTTTGCAGACAGCATTAGACACGGTGAGTGAGATGACCAGCAGTCATTTATGATGTTAAGTTACCACGTATGTCTGCGGGGAAGACCAACGTACACCCATCGTCAAATTACCCCTTAAGGATAATCAGGAATAAGAGAAAATAAAGACGTACAGATAAGCCAGCCATCATAGTTTTAGAACCCCCACCCATCCGCCCTACCCACCCCACTCACCACACCCACCCTACCCACCCACCCCACCAACCCCACCTAGAAAAAAATAAAAAAGTATTAAAAAAATATAACAGAAGAGAAAATAACTACTAGTTGACTCTCTCCTATAGCATGGTTTCTCTATGATGTTTCCATTGAAGCGTATGGGGGTGTATGTTTCCATTAGTGTTGCCTGTGGCATGGGGCATGCTTTCCAAATGCTGAATATCAAGTTCAACATGAAGGTGATCTTTCTTCCTTCCTACCATTTTTTGGTTTCATCCTGCTAGCATAACTCTCATTTGGAAAGTGAATGGTTCCTTCTCACATTTTATGGAGAAAGTGTCAGAAAGTTGGGAAACATTAGCTTTGTCATGTTTTGTCTGAGTTTGTAAACTAACCAGGTTCTTTTACCTTTTTTTCAGTTATGGATGGATCTTTGCCAAGGTCTTTAAAACATTTGATCAGCAATGCAGAATATTATGGACCATCCCTGTTTCTCTTAGGTGAGTAAATCAAATGTTTTTCTTCTTAGTGAGAGATTATTCTTACCTTGTGTCTATCTTGTAAGATTCTCTCCGGAATGATTTCTTCAGCCCCCTAACTGATACATATTAATCTGTAAAGATTGATTATTATGATTTCTTTTAGACGAATCAATTTGTTAATATTGTGTTTGTTTTCTTATCTTATCTGATCCAGCTTGTGAGTTTGTGACTGTTTACGTGTTCCAGGAGCCGTCACTCCTCTCTAGTCTACAAGACACTGGCCTTACAGACGTTATGCTTCATGCACTGCTCATCAAAGATGTAAGTTGTATTCACAATCCAAAGATGAGTATTTACTTAAGTCTTTTGGAATGCTTCAAGAATAAGATGAAAGCAATTTAGGATATTAATTTTCAATTATAGAAGCAGATGTGTCCTCTTCTGCTGCAAAAAAAAAAGAGGTTTGTGAGACGAAATACCATACCATACTTGAGTGGATACTCCACACATGAATAGATGATTCGTACCTGAATAGATACTTCATTCATCAGGCATGAGCTTTTTCCGCAAATTCGCGGAATATTTGAGATTTCTTTTCTACCTCGGGGACAAAAACTATTATCCTAACATACTGTAACATACGCAAACTGGAGCCTATACCGCAATTTTTGAAAAGTTCCATGATTTTTTTTTCCCCAGGCTCATCCCTGATTCATGAATAGATAATTCATACATAAATAGTTAATTCATACCCACAGTAAAACCAAATACCAAGACAGCCTAAGCATATATTTATATACATACGTATGTACGTACGTATAAACTGTACACTCATTCCTATTCATGTTACTTTGCATGTAAAACTGTCAGTTGAAGTTGTTATTGTCAGCACATGATTGGACTTCTTACAACAGGATAGCACTGTTGTGGAAGAAGTAATTCATAGCATCCTTACGAAACAATTAATACTTGAAAACTTACTTGAGTTAACTCTAAGAGTGAATCTGAAGCACAAATAGATATAGTATTTTATCGATTATAGATCTAAATACTTTATTAAACTGATTGGTCTCCCTATATCCTTCTCCCTGGTCAGGTTCCTGCCACGAAAGAGGTTTTAGGCTCCCTACCCAACATTTTCAGCGCCCTCTGTTTAAACGCAAGAGGTCTGGAAGCTTTTGTGAAGTGCAAACCATTTGACAAACTGTTCAAAGTTCTGCTCTCGCCAGCGTATCTTCCGGCGATGAGAAGGCGAAGGAGCAATGAAATAATGGGTGAGTTCCGCTTCATTTGACACTTTATAACCCACAGGTTGTGGTGTTCCTTTTTGACACTTTAAAGAATAAAGTTCATTGGAGTCTTAACGAGTGTGTTACCCACCACCGTGTTGGATCGGTTGCACTGCAGGTGGAAAAACTTATAACTTTTGTGATGGCCAACTTTATCAGGGAATTATTTTCTTGAATTTAAATACTTTTAATGATAACATGACTGTGTGACTTGCAGACATACAAGAGATCTCTTGATCGTTTCTTTCCCCTCCAATGATGCAAAGATTTTCCTCACAGAGACTCACTTAGCTTGTTGGGTTGCCATTTCAAAACTCACCATGATGAATAATATGATTAATTAAATAATTGAAAATTTTTGTAAAATTCCTTACTTTCTTTGATTATGATCATCTCTTGGGAAATTGGAAAATATCTTCTAGAGCGATCCTCAATGAATATGTTTTTGTCAAAATAAGTTTTTTTTTTTTTTTTTTTTTCTAAAGTACATTTCTCATTTTATGCATATCCTGTTTTGCATTTTGTTTTCTATTCAGGGGACACTGCTTTATCATTGGGCAGTGCTATGGATGAGCTGATGCGCCATCAACCTTCTTTGAAGTCAGATGCAATGAAGGCTATTATCAAGGTATTCTTTCTGATCGACCTTCAGTAGATTACAATAAGTATGCCTAAGGTTTCTGTCTACTTTACAAGATAAAATAAAACTGTTAGCAAACTGCTTATCCACTAGAGAGCCTGTGTAAGAGAATGTGTAAAAGTAAGTTGGCCTGACGTTTCGATCCTAGCAGGATTTTCTTCAAAGGCTAAGTGACAAGTAACAGTAACATGCACACCTTTCTGTCTTTGTCCAGTTTCTCCTGTCTTTCTCCAGATTATTCCCTACCCCCTTCCTTTAATCCTCTCTTAGTCACTCCACTGTATATCTCCTACCTCTCCTCTTCCCCTGTTGGTTTCTTTCTTTCTTCTCTCCATCCCTTGTCTACTAATCCCCTTACTTCTATCTCTTTGTGTTCACCATGCTCATAAACCTGTTTTTGTCCCTGCTGTTACTGTTACTTTGAAGAAGATCCTGCTAGGATCGAAATGTCAGGCCAACTTACTTTTACACATACTTTACAAGATGACAGTTGTTTGGGATATTATCCTTTGTTCGCACAAATTTGTAAATTCTATTGTGCTATGCACCAAAATGTGCTGTTAAAACTAAAATTATAGCAATAGTTTTGTTGTCATTGTTTCTCTCTCTACATGAGCCGTAGGAAGACTGTTTCAAACTCCTTTTCTAGATTTCATATATTCAGTTTAATATTGAAGTTACTTAACTTTGTGTATTAAAATGTAGCATTTGATTGATCACAACAATTTTTGCTGCCTGTCTTTGCTTCCATCTGCTTCCATCCAGTATTTTACCTAGCAATGGAAAAGAGACACATTACTGGTGAGATGTTACAGTTGAAGGAGGAATTTCAACACCAACTGCCTGCCTCCTGCCCCTCCCCCCTCCCCTCTCCCGTAACCACCACATTATACATCTGCCATGAGGGGACAAAGGCTACTAAAACCTGCCACTTTTAATTAAACCTAATACAATTGTTCATTTTGTTTGTAGCTCCTGGAGGAGATTTGCTCCTTAGGACGTGACAAGAGATACACTTGTGCGAAGACCATCCCCAAGGGTAAAAGCTCAGCTACCACCACCCCACAGACAGCAGGAGACGATACCTCTAGCGATGATGACGATGACGAGGAAGCCGTCACGGAAGAAATAAGGAACCCCTCGGAGGTTGTCGCCAGAAAACGGGAAGCAGAACTCCCTCAGTGAGTTATTTTTTTTTATGTTCATTTTTTTTTTATCTTTTCTTTGTTTCTGTTCCATAATGCATCTTAATAACATGATTCTCAAAGAATGTTTCCAAGTTTCTAGCGTGATCGTAAGAGAAATAAGAATTGAGTGGACCACTTAGGTACGGGCTGGCATATGTATATGTAAACCGTTTGTGATTTTATCATGTGGGGTCCAACCGAGTCTGATTTAAGCTGTAAATGGATACTTAGGAAGAAAACCAAGAAACGTTTATGCCGTTCCTTCATTTCAGATTCAGTGACTCAGAAGAGAAGAAGCCTATACCTCTTCTTGACTACATCTTTAATGTGGTAAGTCACCTTTACTAGCATCCTTTACACCGTCCCACATATCCCAGTAAAGGTATATCCCAGTAAAGGTACAGCACATATTCAGGTATTAATAGCACCAGGACAAAGTCTACATCTGTGGATCATATTGTTAATGGTTGAGCCTCGTTTAGAAGTGTGTTCTTTGTTAAGTGACTTTTTGAAGAGAAAAAGTTTACGTCTTTTCTCAAACTCTGTTTAATGCGGTAGGTCAAGGTATAGGACACATGTGAAATTGACTAGCTCTGACTTGGTATTTTTGCCATGAACAGAATTGTTATGATAGGCCCAAATTTGAACAACTGCTGTTTTGTGCAATGAATTGACTCTGAGGTGAGAAGCACTCACCTCATTATGACTATATCTACAATGTATTAAGTCAACAGTGTGTGATACACACCATTCAAGGTAGAGGGCCATATTCTAAAAATTGTTGACACCAGCACCAAAAAAACCTGGATATCTTTATTGTAGTCAGGGAGCACAATTGCTAGGATGTTGTCATATTTGCTATAAGTTCATGTCGTCAGGTTCAGGATTTAAGATGCATCAAGGTATTCTAGATATTAATCCTTACCCCCTCCAAGTCATTGTTAACAGTGATGTTAAAATTGATCCATATTTCAGTCCTTAATCCATGCCCTTCAGGATCATAAAGTTTTATCAAGGACACTCTGGGTCAATATTTCAAGAACGATAAAGACTCAATCAAGGACGCTTCTTGTTTACCAGTTTTATCAACAAATATCCATGTTTCTACCTCTATTTTCTTTTTTTCCCTGTGAATTCTCAGATGAAATTTGTGGAGGCAATCCTCTGTACTAATGCCACAGATGACCACTGCTGGGAGTTTGTCGGACAGAAAGGCCACGAGCCCCTGATGGAGATTCTTCGTCTGCCCAACCTGCCGATTGATTTCCCATCCAGCCAAGCATGCCAGTCAGTTGCCAGTGTATGCAAGGCTATCTTGGTAAGGAATTCTCCTCACATACACCCGACTCCATCAGTCAGGGATAGAGATGCATCAATCGCCTAGAATACTTAAAAATTAGAGTAACCCTTTCCATGCTGAACTAACTTCCTCCATCATGCAAACGAAGAAGAAGAAGAAGAAAGCAAAATTTAAGAGAAGATTGAGTGTAATGAATGACCTCATATTTCATCTGCTTTTTCATTTTTTTATGTTAATTTTATTTTACAGTCACTAGCCAGAGAGCCACAGGTTCTGAAGCAGGGCCTACAAATGCTGAAAGAGGTTTTAGAGAAGTTAGAACCCCTGAATCACCCATTGCAACCACCCGAAGGTTCTATACTCCTCAAGGAACTATTGGACTCTCCGAATCCTCCAGAGGCCCCCCTCTCAGCCGGTGCTACACCCCTCCTTCACTCTGTGGTGTCGGCCCACTCCTATGTAACCATGTTGTACCATGTTTGTAAAGTTGGACAGGTGAGCCTCCTTTACAGTGATATTGTAATGCTTTCTCATGATGTAGATGTATGATATATTCCTACTTTTAACCTCACTCAGAATTTCATTTCTATATGCACATCGTTACTGGTTCTTTAGCTGCAATTTTTCTGCATTTTGAGCTATCCATTGACACATTATAGATTTCACAATTGGGACTCATCATTCCTCAGATCTTGGGATTACGTTTTGGCCCTTTTTATATCTTTTCAGGGGGATGTGAGGACCATTTCAATTAACCAATGGGGTACTGATCTCGGTCAGGAGGTCCTGGCAGGGTTATGCCAGCTATACACCTCTCTGGTCTGGGAGAGTATAGTTCTCCTGTCTCTCTTTACCCCTGGGTCAATTCCAGAAAATTGTGACCTTGGAAAACAGGATATGAAAAAGCTGTTGGAGCTCACCGCTGAGATGCAAGATGGCAGAAAGTCACGGGAACATGGGACTGGAGCTGCTCCAGGTACTGTTTGTTTGTCTTCATTGTGTGTTTGTTTTTTCAGGAATTTGGTTAAGAATTGAGCATCGTTAGATAATTGAAAATGACCTCAAAACCCTTTACATTGAAAAGCACATTTTCATAATATCTTGTGGGAAAGATTGGTGATTATTTATTCATATTATATTTTATTAAATGATTTTTCATCCTTTTGTAAGAACCTATATGATGGCATTGCATTGACTTTTTGCACTGGGTGTTCTTGTCATCAGGTTCATTTGTGTCACTATTTGCTGACTATACAAGTTTACTTCAAAGACAAAGACAAAAGGCACCTTTCACACATAAATGACATATTGATCATTATGTACATTTGAGGGACGGCGTAGCAGCTGAAAATTACACTCTGGGCTTCGTATGGGTTGCATCAAGATAACGCACATCGTACAAATAAGAGCATGTCTGTGTATACGAGTATGTAAGCCATAAATGTCAGTATTGAAATTTAAGGAGCTTCTTTCTCATTTCTCCCTCACTGCCTGGTCGTCTCTAGTACCAACATTTGGTCCAGGGGAGTCTCCCACCACTGTGGTCAGTAGCGCCCTCTCCAGTATGGAGATGGAGGACAACCAACCTACAGAGGACATCCCCGCCGTCGCAGTGGTCAAGGAATCTAAACCCACCATGAACCTACACACCCTGCAGCAGCTCAAACAGGAAGTACCGGCCCTCTACGCTCCCTCTCGCCTCGGCAAGGCACTCTCGGAGTTGTTCGGCCTGTTGGTGAAGCTCTGCGTCGGCTCTTCCATGCGGCACAGGATACGACCCAATCCACAGGCCAATCAGACGGTCCCGCCAGAGTCAGCTCGGAAGACCGCCAGGTCTTTGATGGAGCTGCTGATGAAGAGTCTACAGTGGAAACCACCAACGTTGGATTCGCTTCCAAAATTCAGGTCTGTTCTCGTGGCTAAGAGCAGCAAGTGTTCATTGATGAAAAGAATTAAAAAATAAAAAATGTATACACTTTTGGTTTAAATATCGTATTCATTTCTGTAGTGGCATCAGTACATACTTTATTCGTTGACGGGCTGCAGTATCGAAGCACATTGAACGGTAGTAGTTGTGTTAGTTTTTTTTAACTTAACTTTTTAAAACTTGGAAATGTCATGTTCTCTTCAGCTTTGTGAAAATTTATTAGAAATTATGACAATATAAAGAAATTACCATCTTGGTTGGTATAGCTCTGTGAAGCATTGGTTGAAATTTAACTCTTGGTTCAAATTTAAAAAATTCAGTAAAATAAAAAGTCAGGTTTTTTTCTTTGTTTGGTCTTCACCATTGAAACATTGCCTGATATCAAAGCTCTACCTCCGAGCTATGACTTGAAAGGTCGGTAACCATATGTTGCTTCAACACTATTCGTGGTAGGCTATGAACGGTATGGGACGCCACCATAATATGGATTCTCATTGAATAAGCAAGAGAAATTTAAAATGAGAGGAGAACAGTTTTGGATAATTCTTAGTTCTTGTGTTTCATTTTTCTGCTTCATGGAAAGTCAGTCGGTGTTCATGTTTGCTTCTCTTGCCATTTCAGACTGACATTCTATATCTGTGCGGTAAGCTTTGCGTCTCCGATGCTCTTCGACGACAAGAAACAGCCCTACCACCTAATGCTACAGAAATTCTTTTCATCTGGAGCTCATAAAGTTCTATTTGAGTATGTTTTATTTTCAATTTATGATTTCATTTAAAAAAAAACAACTTATATGCAGATTATTTTCGATCCATTCAACATGTTTGTAAGTCTAGGGTGACCATCAAGAACACATGTTTTCTACGGACAATTTGGCTTTTGTCACAACCAGAAAATAATTCCTGTTTGAAAGATTTACAAGCATGGCAGGATTTATTCTTTTTGCAAAATTTTCCAATTTCCTACGGAACAATACAATGAATTGATAAGTTATATTTATGCAAATCATTTTGGGATTTCTATGAGTTAACTATAGACCAATTCTACATTTTGACCATCACCTGAGACACAGAAAGTCATATTTTAGCTAAATAATTTGTAAGACTCATATTTTATGTAAAACTGATGTATAACTTTAAGACAGTTTGTTGGGTGCCCCTGGGACCAACCTGGACTTCCGTTAAGGTTACACATAGAATAAATTTAGTTGTTCGTCAAGACTAATAGATACGCAAATGTATTAGTGGGTGTTATCACTGTAAGTTAACTGGAAGTCTGTTTGACAACATCAAGGATATTTGTGGAACTGGTGGGAGCAGAAAGGCAGTCATCTTGGATTATGGGGTCAACCCTTTAGCCTTGTATGTAGTCATACATGTGTTTTTGTTTGTGCAATATAACAATGTCTTTCTATAGATTCACTACGTTGGGCAGCGGGGAATTTTGTTCTAAGATCATGAGACAATATAAATTGAATATTTAGATTTAGGTTTAGTATTTATGGAAAAGTGAACATTTAGTTATGTGGATAAATGTTTGATTTGACTATGTATATTTTTGCTTTGTTTTCAGAGCATTTGATTGGGCCCTCTCCCCAGATAATCCCTTTGATAAGGAAGGCTCAACGGACCTCACAGGTTTGTAAAGCAGTTTATTCGCAAGCTCTTCCCTTAATCTATTACAATTTTTGTCAATGAAATCAAAGGAATTTGAAGGGGAAAAAAATGAACAGCTGAGTTGTGATTTGTGAGTTTTGATAGGTATGGATGTGTAAAGTCCAGATGGTTAAATATCTCTGACCATAGACATCGACCACATTGCGTTTCACGTTTATAACCGTTTTCGTTTTCAAACAGAGGGTACTTGCGAGTTCATAGATGCCTGGTTGGTGCTCATCAAGAAGATGGTCAACCCCGAGGGCATCCTGGAATCTCCTCACGCCATGCCAGTCAAGTCTGCTCAAGCTGGATTTGTGCCGTTTCAGGCTGTGCAATTTCTCATCAACACTCACAAGGTGAGTTTGTTAATGTTAAGAAAAAGAGGTAGAGGTGGAGGGATTATTTTTCTCCAAGAGAAAGGGCGGGGGGGGGGGGGGGATGGGGATATCCAATTTTGTGTGAATGTTACAGAGCTTGGTTAGATGTGAACTAGACACAAATGCAGCATCCAAGCAAACTTGCCTTATAGTCTCACCCCACTCCTATGTTGGTTTGAACTGCTGTCTCTGTTGAAGAGACTTTCTCTAGGTTTACTTGTGCAATAAGCTAACGATGGATGTGTACGAATGTATGTTCCCCTCAAAAAGAAATGATGCATTTCTTGGAGGGGGAAAAAAGGTGGATTGGGGGGTCTATAAGATGGTTTGATCATTCCTGATAGATACCAAGTGACATAAAAACTAATAAGAAAGTGTGTGAGAAATAATTTTGGAAAGGAAAATATATAATAAACTTTGAAACTTTGTTTCATCTTCACAAACAAAGGCTGCATTCCAGTCACTGATGAAGCTCTGGAACAGCGGATACCTTAAGAATCTGGGAAGTCGAACCAGCGAAAGCGTCCTAGCGATTCTATGCCACATCTTGCGAGGGGAGTCTGTCATCGCCGAACGTCTCAAACAGATTCGAGCCGAAGATGCTGCATCTGGAAGTGGAGAAGGGGCAGCTGGTACATCCAATGCCCTGTCCAACCGATCAAGGCTAGGTGGTGCCTCCTCTTTCCTGCCATCTGAGATCCTAGGAGGATGGGGAGGTAGCAGGCAGCAGAGGCAGGAGCCCAGCGAAGAACATATTCAACAGGTGAGAACGTTAAAAAATATCTAATGGAGTTTGGTGGGTTACACTTAGCCTATGTATAAGTGAAACCAGATAAAACATGGTCAACAATCAGTGTTGTTGTCGAGGATCATTCCTGGAAAAATTGATCTGATTAGGAAAATTTTCATCAGTGGTACAGTCTTAAAGATCAAAGTCTGTGTTTTATCATAATTTATTTTGTGTAATTAATACATAAGTGTGTCGATTGAAAAAACGAAAACAATCACAAGGAAGATGTAATCGGGTTGCTTACACTTTACATGATCATTTTTTCTTTTCCAATCCAGCTTATAGACATGGGTTTCCCAAGGGTCCATGCCATCGACGCCCTCAACCACACAGCATCCCTCCCGCAGGCTGCGGAGTGGGCCATTTCTCATCAACCGAGGCTCACACAGGTAAGATGTCTGTCTCTAGTAATAATAAATAAAAAGTCATCATAAAGTAATCAATATTAAGATGGTAACAGGGATGCAGTAAATAGAATCTGTTTAATTGAGAGTTGGTGTCAAATGGCTACTTTCAATAAAGTGGTCGCCAGTTTTTTATGGTCAAATGATTGTTGGAGAAGAGCAAAGAAGTTTATGGCTAGAACAGGATTCGAACCAGTGACCTCTGGGTCACAAGCCCAGTGCTCTACCAACTGAGCTATCCAGTCCCCCCTCAGTTGGTGAGGATACCTGGTTACAATGGTATGCAGAGTACTGTGGCTTCTGACTGGTGTTGTCAGCAAAGAAATGGCTAATAATAATGAAGGGGGAGGAGGGGTAGGGAGGACGGGTGGGGAGGAGGGGTGGGGAGGAGAAGGGTGGAGGAAATAGTTGAAACAAAATGATCACCAGTAGGCATATTGATCAGTCATTAGAAGCACCCAGACTGAGAAATTTTCTAAACAAAAAGAGCGTTCGGTGATGTCTTTGAGAGTTTGATGTCATTGTTAAGAGAATTGTTACGGATACGATGGTTGAGTCAGAAACATGATGAGAGTGTGTGTACACTGGGGAGTGATGACATTATCAAGGCCATGAAAAGAGGGAAATAACCCTTGCTATGAGTGTCCTTGTATTCGTACTGTCTGACTCCAGTTTTGATGAATATGGGTCATGGGGAGGAGGTAGATTTGTGTTGGAATATCTTGTACTTCTAATTAGTAGCAGCTGCAACAGCCTTGGGCAATCAATGGGTCTAGTTTACTGGATGTCACTTAGGGTAACCTGTAATTTCATAAAAGATCTGTAAGCTCTTAGCAGAATTCTAGTCAAGCAATTGTATGTGTGTTATTCACAAAATCTGAATTAAAGCTGTAAAAGTACCTTACCCTAGTCTTAGAGTCATAGGGTTCTTTGTATGCAAATGTATATAGATGCTTTAACATGCTGTCCTCCATTGTGTTATTTTTTTATTGCTCAATTGTATTAATTTTTTGTTTTTTATTTTTGAAGGATTTTGGTACAGGGATGTCTGAAGAAGAGGAGGTAATGCAGGCCATTGCCATGTCACTGGGTGATGCATTGAGAACCCATCCAAACCAGGCAAAGGTGAGACAGTAATGAGTAACTGGGAGGGTCTTTGAAACCAGGTTTGGTAGCCAAGTACAAGCAAATAATGCTATATATATATAATTGATATCGTAGTGAGTTGAAAAAACCAGAACAGTGAAAACTTCCAGCCTCCACCAGGATTCGAACCCGGGCCTCCTGCTTTATATGCGGACACCCTCACCACTAGGCTATGGACGCTGAATGTTCGTCCAGAGGTTCGAAACCGGTAAGGAAGGTCGTAATACCACTGTAGGCGTTTGGCACCTGTATCGAACAATACTAGTTCTGTTTTGGTGACAA
>KN888399.1:1628-14515 GCA_000934455.1 Apostichopus parvimensis | reverse complement strand
CTTGTATTCGTACTGTCTGACCCTGGTATCAGCTATGTTGTTGTTTCTTTCTGTCGCTCATCATGTAACGATCTTTTGGTAAAGTTATTAGGGGTTCGATTGAGTGACTCTGGGATTATAATGGGGATCTTCTAGGGTTTAAGCAGAGGGCACCGTCGTATCAGCCCAAAGGGGAACAAGAAACAGAAGACAGAGTCGAGAGCATTGGAAGGTTCGCTGCATTTACTCTAAGAGAGATCATTAATGAGAGATCCTTAATCCTTGTCTTAATCCTTATCTTAATCCTTAAAGAGAGATCATTAATGGTTGGTGTTTACTGTAAATACCACTGTGGTGTAATAAAGCTACTAGTTGTTGTCTGCACGGATACCATTTAGATGATAGCCCTGCCATCAAGAAATATGCAGATAATTCAGGTCAATCTAGTACCTCTTTGACAGGGTACAAATATCTAAATTAAGCAAAACTAATCGTTGTGAAAGGTTTCAATCTGGCAAGCTCCCCCCCCCCCCAAAAAAAAGAAGAATAGATGCACGTAAATGTGTACAAATTGGGTATGCTGGCCCTTAAAGCTTGAGCACCCTACTGGCCTTCACTGTACTTTTAGTGAGATTTTGGTTCTCCATGGCCACTTTTGCTCCAACCTTATGTTTCTACTTGGCATTCATAGAAAATTGATTGAGTATCCTTTGGAATAGACTGTCAGTTTGTTCCTGAGAAGGTTCTGATTAAATTGTTGTATGATACTCTATGAAGAGAGAGTTGGATACTTGTTCAAACACTGCACTGATGGCCTTTGTTGGACGGAAAATGTGATTGAGAGCAATATGGCACTTGACTAAAACATGTGTTACAACCTTCCGACTATGAATTGTCTTAATTGTTTCTGCTTTTTCATCCGTTAAAGTTGACTCTGTTGTTATGTTTTACAGCGGGAACCAGCGGCCAGGATACAGCAGGGGCAGATGATAAAGACCAGGTGGCCAAACAGCCGGAGATTGTAGCCATTGAGGGACTCCAAGATGAACAGATTACCTCCCTGCTAAGGTAAACATACAAACATACAAACAAACAGTACAAGAAATTACAAGCACAAACAAAAACAAAAATAAAACAAGGGATAACAAGCAAACAAACATAGTTAGCAATGGAAGAAGAAGAAGAAGGGCTTTTGGTTTTAGGAGGTGAAGTTTTCTTTCTTTACGAAATTAAAAGCGGAGAATCCTGTCTTTTCTTTTGAATTCCTAGACCTTTAAGTGTAAAGAAGTTTACTGAAGATTTCTTTGCAGTGCTATTTTACTCTGGTGAATGATTTAATCCTGCATATTTTGTATATTTTATATTTTGCTCTTCTCAGTCAGCGTTAGTGCAAGAATATCTTGTACCAGTGCTGTCATGAATAGTTTGATTTGACACTCGAGAAGAAGCTTCGGGAAACTGTTTCAACAAAGGGAAAGAGAATCAGATGATGAACCATTTTCATTATTTACCTGAATTTACCCTTTCTCAGGTTTTATTAGGCACTGTGTCACAAGGCAAGCTGCAGCACCTGAATGGAGGCTGTGAATCATTCAAAATCAAGCGGTAGAGATTAGCTCTGCAGACCAGCATTGCCCGGGGGGTGGAACTGCAGAGTACAAAAGAATTGTCCTAAACAGCCTGGCTTTTTGACACAGCACCCAAATTTAATAGATTATATTTCATCTCTGGATGCTTTTTTCCCTGTTTCTTCGTCTCAGGTCCTGTATCGGACTGATAGGTGTCCCTGTTGAACCCGATGCCCTACATGCCGTCCTCAGGCTGTGTCTTCGCTTCACCAGAAACCATCAACACGCGCTGATGTTTTCTGAACTAGGGGGTCCTCGTCTTCTTCTGTCTCTGACTCAACGCTCATCGTTTAACGGCTTCCCTCTCCTCGCCACGCTTCTGCTGCGTCATATATTCGAGAGTAAGAGTGTCCTGACCAACACCATGGAGAAGGTAAGCACTTAGTTGCCTGTTGTCTGTAATGTATTCATAACACTAATCATACCAGCCGTACCGGAGTGAAGAAATATTCTTTACCCATCGACATTAACTGACGCATTATGTCAAAACAGAAAATCAGGACTTTGCTTTGCTTTTTCAGAAATAGTTTGTTAGGATTGCTCCTAAGGATGCATGTTCTTCAGTTAAGATTCATTAAAAGAAGAAAAGGCATTTCGTAAAATGGTGAGGGTTTTTTCTGCAGGGGCCATGTAAGTAGATAAGCAACATTTAAATGCTTTTTGTTTCTGCCTGATTGAGAAAAAAGAAAAATTAGTTTGTCCAAAAAACGTTATTTTGTCATGATAGATCGTCAAATTCTTTCCATTTCACCCACATTAAGGGAGATGATGGTCATCAACTTTTACTATGAACAGTTCATTAACGTGATTATTAATTATTAATCTGTGATTACTTTTCTTTTGGCTGTCAGCTTATATCCACTGTTGCTAACAAAGGTGTTGGCTGCTTGACATGTAATGTCTCTCTGGGGAGTGTTGGATCCAGGGAGTTGCACTATGCCCTGCGGATGCTGGGTCCCCCAGCATGTCGAGACGAAGAAGTGTATCTACAAGCAGCGAAGGCCTGCCTCAAAGTAGATGTTTCTGTGTCAAAGAGAGGTAATTTATGGTCAAAAATGGTAAACATTGCATCCTTGTTTTGTACGACATTGTTAATGTTGACTTTATTATTTTTTTCCCCCTTTGTAACTCAAAATTTTATACAAGTTTAAGAGGAGGGGGAGAAAGTGGATGAGAAGAAGTGGGCAAAGTGTGATGGTGGAGAATGTGAAAGAATGGTGAAAGTTAGAAATTGTGACTGAGGGATGTTGAAGTTGGGCAAGGATGAGGTGTGGGAGATAGTCACTCTGGATATGACTTCTACCCTTCTGGGAGCCAACCAGCCAGTGCTATGATTTATTTTGTTAGTTTAACCCTCAGCTACTGAAAAGAGTGTAGTGATTAGCTTTAATGATGTATTGCTCAGTGAATCTAACGTTGATTTTGCATTTCTGCACAACTTTTCTTAAAATGTGTCATTTCTTTATTGTTGTTATCATGGCTGTTATCATGATGCAGTTTTCACATTAGAAAAATATTAACTCCTAACGTACCCCCCCCCCCCCCCCCTCCTCCTCCCTTCAATAATTTACTGCACAGGTGTTGTCCAATTGATGAATGCTGAACTTATTAATATATTTATTTTAATGATGAAATGTACCTGCTACTTCCATCATGTTAAGTTGAAAACACATATTTTTAAATGTTTAATATGAACATGTTATACTTGTAATGTAATGTAAATAGTTGCTCTTATGTTTTAATTATTCCTAGTTATTCTTTGTATTGCTATTTTTAGTTACCTGGTGCAATTGTTTGTACTGTTTGATATCTTTTAGGTATTTATTTCTGTACAGCGCTATGAGATTTTATTGGAAAGCGCTTAATAAATAGCACATATTATTATTAATTTCTTGGTGTCTTTTTTACCCCCTCAGATATCTCGCATTATACCAATCCAAATGCAATGCTGCTACTGAAAGGAGTCCCCCCATCGGAACCTCAGCCGACGACCGCAGCATTAGATGAACATGCAAAGAGGGTGTTATCGAACTTACTAGAGTCCTTAGTGGTGCCCGTGGAAGCCTTGATCGAAAGCAAAGGTAAGGTCACCACTTATGTTGCACAAACGGTATTTCTTTGTATTTCATGCGTGAGCAGATAATGTCAGTATTAAGTGGTAAAGCTCCCATACATTGATGAGTGCTGAATGTGAAGGTTACATTGGTTCTTATTTATTAGTTACAAGTTATCTTTGTTTCATATTTACTTAAAAAACAAGGCTGAAACACATTTTTTTTCAAGATTGGTGATATCAGAGTCATTTAGAAAGTTGAAACTGAAAAGGTTTCTTAGAAGATTCACTTTAGCTACATCTGAAATAAGACTTAACTTTGTACCATTCTCTTTCAGTTTGTATCTCTTTCTGATCCCACCCACATGCTCTCACCCCACCCCACCCCACCCACATACCATCACCCCACCCACATACCACCACCCCACCCACCATCTTCCCCTTAGAATAGAAGCAGATTTAGTTGATGTACCTTACAATTCATTTGCAGTTTAAAGCTGATGATTCAGTCATGTTCGGCTTTTTTTTTCTTCCTACTGCTTCAGAAGTCCCGAAGGATCCACCTAAGGACAAAGGTGTCAGTAAAAGTGACTCAGCGGTGGAGCAAGCTGGCGTAGGATTGAGAGAGATTGGTGATGAACTTCTCTGCATCTACTCAGTGGACAGGAACGCTCCGACCACACGTGCAGGCGCAACCACAGGGAGGATGGATGTTGGTACCAATGTAACAGGCCTAGTGGAGGATGAGGTATTATTATTATTATTACACCGGTGCTTATATAGCGCAAAATCCCAGGGTTCAATGCGCTTAACAAAACAAATACAATAATACAATTGCATACACTTAATCAAAAGTTTGTTTGAAATAAAACGTCTTTAACGCTTATTCAAAGTGCTGATAGAGGTAAAGCTTCGTATATCTGATGGTAACTTGTTCCACAACCACGGTGCGACATGGCTAAAAGCTTGCTCCCCGACTCGCTATGTATGGTTCATGTATTTATACATTTAAGGGCAGGAGGCTCAAGAAGAGGCAAGACAAAGAAACCTCCCAACATAAGATTTGCTAGACTCCTTAGGACAACTGAAATCTCAGAACTTATGTGTGCGTGGTATTATTTGGGAGAAGGGAAAATCTTTTTGTTATGCTGGTCATGTAAATTAAATAAACAGATAATGAGGGTCTCATTGTTAGCTCAACTAATAAGTAGAAAGCCAGAATTCCTACTGTTATTGCAAAATTGTTTTATCCCTTTAGGAATTTACATGTCAATAACAGCAGTGTAGCTTTGTCGTAGAGATTACTGAAGAGAAAAAGACTAAATGCTGTCAAGAAGATGAGTTGCTTTATAAAGAGCCTAGGGAAATTATATCAGAAACCATGGGAGCAAATTTATGCTTAATAGCAGTTAACTATGTTTTGTACCGTAGCATGAAGAAAGATATATTTAGGGCTGATAGGGCTGAAAGATTAGGGCTGATAGGTAGCCAATGTATCAGGCCTGCCCAAATATCTTTGTTGAAGGTCCCATTATGAATTAACATGAACTCGTGCAGCCCAAGAATGATTTCAGTCGTAAAGGCCCAAGTAAGGTTTGAGTGTTTGACAAATCTTTGCGGAAGCCTGTTGGATAATGTTTCTGTTAACTATAGATATTTTTGTATGCTCGAAGACCCCAAACCAAAACGGCATAAAAAACGTTAGTAGGTTTTGGATTTCGTCGGAAATTTTAAGTAATGTTTGCTTCCCTCGTTCCCCAGCTCCCAGAGGCGAGTTCTATTATATCTTTACCGTCTACGTCGTCTGCTAAATCCAAGAAGACCACGACTCTGACGGTCACAACGACACCCGAAGCCAAGACTAAGCCTCTCATCTCCAAATCTGCCGTGTTACGTCTCCTGGCCGAGCTGGTGAAGCCGTACATCGGGTGCGCCCAGTTTGTGTCGCAGTACCAGTTCATCGTCTGCAGCACTCCTCATGCAAAAGAGGTTAGTAAGGCTTATCGAAATGTGATTTGCAAAGTAGATAGATATTGTTGATTCTGAATTTAAGTGATATTCCTATGAAGATTTGTTATTTCTGAATGAAAAGGAGAATTATTATTACGGAGGGACTCATTGCGGCATTTTTGCAATATGTAAATGTTTTTCAAAAGGCTTTTCTAAATGTCCATGAAACCTAGCCGGAGACGAGTATGGAGGTGCAATATTATTTATGGAATTTTTTTTTTTATTTTCATATTATGCAAATTATCTGTGAGTGTCTGAAGCTCCAGTCATGCCCTTACTATCTACTTCATATGATGGGAAAGTCTATTATTTGTGACATTGTCTAATTCCAATGTGTTCGTTGTGGATGTCACCTTAAGTCTCTTTCCTTGCTTTGAAGAATCATATAATCGTCGAATTTCTTCAATTTGTCATTTTGTTCAGGATGGATCTGCTCTCGCTTTCATTTTGGATAACCTCCTGCCACAAACGGAGAAATCTACAGACAAGGATTGCCCGGCTCAGGCACAGCTACTTCTGGCCAGCCTAGCATCCTGTAATCACAGTCCTGAGGCCCAGGCCACCCTCGTGTCAGAGGTCAAAGGCGCCCTGCAGAGAGCTCTTTCACTCCAAGAGTGCAAAGACAAGCACTTGAGAATCCAAGCTCTCACTTGTAAGTTCAAAGCATTGGTGACATTTGACCAGATGTGGTTGTGTTTACTTGGCAAAAATTTGAGAAATTTAACCTTTTTTAGCAAAGTTTGAAAGTAAACAATGATTCCAAGAGCACTATGTCAGGAACTCACATTCTTATACATAATTAAATGTCAAGAATAACTCATTTGAAGACATAGGGTTTAACCTGGATGGATAGGGATGTGTGAGAAGATGGGTGGGAAGAGGGGAGGGGTGGAGATAAGCAAGATTTTCATTGAATTTCTGAATATTGTTTTATTTTGTATGTCTCTAATGTGGCATGTTTCCCTTTTGTGGTAAAGATAATAAGTAGAAAACTTTGAATGTCTTCAATGTGACCTGATAATTAGCAAAGAGAACAAGGCCCCTTACTGCTAGAGCTCAACAATAGATAATTGTGTTTACATAGGCTTCTCAAGATAACGAGTATAGACAAATTTCTATTTAGTGTACAGTTTCAACATCTTGCAAAATTGCATTCTATTGGCAGACAGTATGTTGTTGTTAACTTGTTTTTTTGGTGTATTTAACTGTGTCTGATTTATCTGTTCTCAGTACTGATAAGTGTGATGATTGACGCCTGTCCCTCTACTGCCAGCCCTCCTCACGGTACCGCCGCATCGCCCGCAGGGGTGGTGAAGGGTCCCACTTCCTCCGTCAACAACATAACCAGACTGCTACTGAAGAAGGGCTTTGTGACCGACCTAGCTCGTATCACTCACAGCCTGGATTTGTCCAGCCCCAACATGGCCAACACTGTCAATTCAGCCCTCAAACCATTAGATACATTGTCCAGAATGGTCAATCAAGTACCACCCGGCTCAAAGGGCCACTTCAAAACCAAACTCGGAAGGAACGACCTACTGCGACCATCGAGAAGCTCAAGGAATAGAACAGGCGGTAAGGAAATAATGTATATTGTGTTGTACACACCACTACACGCACATAGCATTCACACAGTTTGAATCAAATTGACCTAACTTGACATCGTTGTGTTTCTCTACAATATTTGACTGGAAGTTTACCTATTTTATGTTTTTGCAAATCAACATATTATAGAAGTCACTGGAGATGTTGTTCCTATTTCTTTCTTTTTTTGTGTTTTGTTTTTAATAATAATAAAAACTAATTATAAAAGTAATAATAATAGTTTAATCATATCTGAAAGTATACTCTTTCAGCACTTTTGAGTTTGATAGTGATTGGTATCTTACTGCCGCTTACAATCTTACTTTAGTGCCAGATTAAAACTGATAGAGCAATAGACACCAGCTTTGCATCACTTGTAGCAAACTTGGTCACTTTGTTCTAACATTTAGACCTTGTAAATGACTTGAAAAGCACTAAAGTTGAAAACTAATCAGTTGAATACTAGCATTATTTGGAAGCATAATAAGCGATGTTTACTGTGATGTGCTTAAAACATAGCCTCAGAAGTTTTTCAATGTTCATGTTGTTGTAGTCGATAGAGATAAAGATGATCTTTTCTCCTTCCTTCCCTTTCCCCTTCCTCCCTCCTCCCAATTTTTCCCAGCAGGCAGTGCATTGAGAGGGAGCAGTACGGTGAGCCAAATGGAATCCGAGGTAATTATGCTTGTATGAACTAATATTTTTGGTTTTGTTGGTGTCGTATTTTATTGTGTTTCTTGCGACTGATATTTCTTTCTCGTTTTCCTGACAAGTTCATTGTCAACTTAAGAAATGAGAGAAACTGACCCTCAAACGAGATATTATTACTCTCTGACTGCGCAATCAGAGATTGTATCTCCAGATAACTGGATGTTTCTCCTGTATTATCCAAACAAAACACTGTCACATTCAGTGTTAAGGGTAGATAACGAAAGCATGAGGCAAAAGATTCTGCAGCCATGTCGATACAGTTTAGTTTTAATTTTCCCATTTGTTTTCAGGTTACTACTCAATTAGAGGAGATTGTTGGAGAGTTGTTAGACCAACAGGAGAGAGGACCAGATGTCTTAGGGGAGACTTTGATAGCAGCCGGACCGGAGAGGCTAGACTCCTTCCAGTCCAGCTTTCTGAATCAAGGAGGTAAGTTCTCTAGTACTAGTAGGAGATGTGTAATGTCCAAAGCAATGAATATATGTTGTGATTATGTCTCTGTTTGAGGACTGTCTGATGTTTGCTTCAAAGGTGATAATGTAAACAGTGAGTGCTGACTCTCCTATTTTTGTTTTGGACCAGGAGAAGATGCCTCCCAGGATGAGATGGTTATTACCATGACAGAGGATGGAGCGGACATAGAACCAACCCCGGGAGATACTGAGATGCAGAGTCAACCCTTGGAGGAGGATGAAGAGGAGGAGGAGGATGAGGAGGAGGAGGAAGAGGAAGAGCCTGTGATACCAGTGATACCTGGTAAGCCCTCAGAGGTTGCAGACGACTGCCAGGGAGCAATCGTTACAACAACAAGCAACAGTTTTGTGAAAATCTGTCTTTGTTGTTTGGAGACTGATAAAAGATGAGCTTATAGAGTGCCAAGGGGCCCCTTTGTCATTAGTTCAGTGGTTACTCTCTTGGTGACCTCACCCATCTAGATTCTCTCCTCAAACAACCCTAATGCATGGCCAAAAGAATCCTTCCCACGACTTTCATATTTTTGTTTTGTTTTTTGTATGTGATTTTTCTTTTGTTGAGAGTTGAGAATTTAAAAACACCAGTTGTTTGGTATTGAAAGCATGTGTTTTGTTTTAGGTTTTAACTGTTGAGACCAGTAAAATAGTTTAGAAATTAGGTTCAACTCATATGTAGACATGATCAGTATTTGAAAAAGAGAAGGAATTGTGAAACGATTGAATTACCTTGTTAACCTCTACCAGACGGTTATACTGTGTTAAACATCAATTTTCTTATCGTCACGGCTACGGAAAATGTTTAGTATGTAATTTGTTTTTTTCTTCAATGGTGAAAAAGGTCCTTAAAATTAGGATCAAAACATAGAATCGAACAATATAGTTGCTGCATTCTTTGATCTTCCGGATGAACTAATTGCTCTTCTCTCTCGTAAAGATTTTGAAGTCGAAGAGGAAAACGACTCTGCTGCAGACAGTGAATCTGAAAGGGCTGACGAGGAAGAAGGACAGGTAAGAGATTGGAACTCATCTTCTAGCGGAGCTCGCTTCCCAATGTCAACAGATTGTGTCTTTGTACTTAAAAGACACCGTCTTATATTGTTTGGAATTTTTACTGTTGTGCTAACATTGTGGAACGTTTTGCAAAATAAGGTCGCCATTAACATCTCTTCTACCCGTGAAAAAGTGCAGAGGAAAAGCTTGAACCTATTTCATCATGTAAGCTCTCATTCTGGTCTGATCACAAGAGATTCCATGATTAATTGTTTCCATCAGGTTCCTTTTTTTCCGGTGATATGGAATAGTTGTATCATTCTACATAAAGCAGCTTTTTTTGAGTTTGGTCAATTTTGGCAGTGATTTTCCAAAACTCACGAGTATCACTCAGATAACGTTGCAATTGATTTAGATTTGTCTACCGTATAAAGGTTGATGAGTAATTAATTAGAGAACATGTAAACATGTCTCTAAAGTCCACCTAGTGAGCTTTGTTGATACATGAATTTAGTATAAAACATCACAAAGAGCAAAGTTATCACTATCAACTTCAAAAGAACTGTTTAAATCGCACCAATACACGCACATAGCATTCACACTGTTTGCATCAAATTGACCTAACTTGACATCGTTGTGTTTCTCTACAATATTTGACTGGAAGTTAACCTATTTTAAGTTTTTTAAAATCAACATATATACAAATCACTGGAGATGTTGTTCCTATTTCTTTCTTTTTTGGTGTTCTTTTTAATAATAATTATAAATAATAATAAAAGTAATAATAATAATAGTGTAATCATATTGCAAAGTATACTGTTTCAGCACTTTTGAGTTTGATAGTGATTGGTATCTTACTGCCACTTACAATCTTACTTTAGTGCCAGATTAAAACATAGAGCAATAGACACCAGCTTTGCATCACTTGTAGCAAACTTGGTCACTTTGTTCTAACATTTAGGCCTTGTAAATGACTTGAAAAGCACTAAAATTGAAAGCCAAGGTAGGGAACTAATCAGTTGAATATTGGCATTATTTGGAAGCATAATAAGCGATGTTTAAATAAGAACTCTGCGGTGATACTATGATGTGCTTAAAACATAGCCTCAGAAGTTTTTCAATGTTCATGTTGTTGTAGTCGATAAAAGATGATAAAAGATGATCTTTTCTCCTTCCTCCCCTCTCCCCTTCCTCCTCCCAATTTTGGGTTTCGGTGATAATCGTAACCTTTGCATTCATTATGGCGTATGTGTGTGTGTGAGTGCATCACAAGAGATTCCATGATGGACCTTTTCCGGTGATATGGAATAGTTGTATCATTCTACATAAAGCAGCTTTCTTGAATTTGGTCAATTTTGGCAGTGATTTTTCAAAACTCACGAGTATCACTCAGGTAACGATATCATCAGTCTGGTGTCAAGCGTAACACTCTGAAATATATATTCCGCAATCTCTGGTCTGATTTGTAGGATGATGATGGGGATGATGATGAAGAAGAGGATGATGACGCCGATGATGATGACGATGACTCGGACATGGAGGCGGAGGAATACGACATCACCGAAGACTTGGATTACTTCAGGATGGGAGATACCACTGCGGATAGGGGCAACGATTTCTTTATTCCCCTGGATGAGGGTACACCCGGTGAGTAGTTGGGCGGACGAAAGTTGGTCTGCTTCTGTCGATAAGGCACTCTTTTCTCAGAAGCGACATCGGCTCTGAAAAAAAACAAAAGACGAAAAAATAGTGCGGTGGAAAATGGAATCGATGGTTTCAAGCTTTTTGTAGACGTACTTGAAAATGAAAAAGAGTATATTGTGTAGGTGAGGGGGTTTGTGGAGGGGGGGAGGGAGGGTGATGACACAGATCTTACCAACTGCCATATTTGTTATGATGGATATCAGGATATTTTGAACCGTTTTCTCAAGTTGGTGGTTTTGTTTTTATATTTGAAACATGTTAACAGATGGATCTGCTTAGAACCAGGACTACTGCTTCAGATTTTTGACAAACTTTAAAGAATAAAGAGATACAACATGTTGTCTTGTCATCTAAGAACATAGTTGAAAGATCTAGATTCACTTTCCTTATGTTCTTGTATTTAAGCCAGCCCCCCCCCATTCCCCCTCTACAGTTCCCATAATTGCATGCTGTCGCAAGCTTGCACTCATTTTAGCTTAACATAACAAGCATGGCTCAATATGCGATCACTGTCTTTTCAAGCACTCTAGGACATTGTCCTAACTTCTTTCACCCAAAATCTCTACCTAGTGATGAATTAATGTTTTAGATAATTTTGTATTTGTCAGTTAAACAGTTGAAGAAGATTTGTTCCATTCTTACAGTTTCTAAGAATGTTCTGTGTTAAACTGCAGAAGATAGAAATCATCAACTTGATTCATTAGTGTAGTATTTTATTTGAGATTTTAATTTGAATATATGTGAAGGACATAACAGTCTGTTTTCATGATTGCATGCTGTTGCATTTTTTGTTTTGTTTCTTTGCCGATCATTGTGTTTATGTTAGCAGTATAAGCTATTCCTATGCATAAATATCTGATCCTGTATCTCATCAGAGGCAAAAAAATCTTTTAAAAAAAATATTTTGACTGCTACAAACTGCTGTTATCAGCATTTGGTTTGATGCAAACTACCTGGGTCATAGCAGGTGTTGGTTGAAACTTTACTTCAGACAGTACGTACAGATCATGAAACAAATATGTGCGTTGTACTATATGGGAATGGTGTAGTATGATTAATAGTTATTAAAGTCAATAACAAAAAATGGGGTTGTAGGGAGGGGGAAGGTGGGATCTGTTGAGATGTTACACAAGACATCTATAGTAAAATACAGGAAGATTTTGCTTACAAGTGCTTGTAGATTTTTCTGTTTTCTTGGTTTGATATGTGTTTCTATTAATCTAAAGTCATACCGTTTACATCCTCTCTCTTGTTGAATTGTGAGACTCTTTATCAGACATTTCCCTCTCCTGAGCTGTTTTTTTGTCCATGTTTCTTTCTTCATGCTTTGCATAAATCTCATTGTGCATGATTGTGTCCATGTCTTCATAATACCTTGCAAATGTTTTGTAATTTATGAAATAGTCTTTCAAGCTATTGAAAGATATCAGAATGCATCGAGAGGAAGTTTTATGGAGAAGTGTTTCTGTCAGCTTCACGTGATTCTAACGATCTAAATCGGAGAGAAAGTTGGCAGAATTCACTAACCATAAGCGTAGAGTAGCCTAGAGGAACAGTTGAAGTAAAGATAAATGGGGGGTCTGTGAGGTTGCATTTATCCTGGCTGGTCCAGCTGCCCATCTTGTTGACTTACTCTGTTGCTGTGAGAGCAGATATTGACATGATGCTCTTTGAGATTGAACAGTAACATGTGAGGTGTGTATCTGGTGTAGTTAACTGTGCATTGCCAACCTGTGTGAAGTGTGAATGTGGTGT
>KN888398.1:17080-29566 GCA_000934455.1 Apostichopus parvimensis | reverse complement strand
TTGCAACACAAGATTTGCTCGGTCGTGCTGAAACCAAAATACAAAACTGGAGAAATTTAACAATAACAAAATAACAAAATTGTATGCACTACCTTGCAACACAAGATTTGCACGGTCGTGCTGAAACCAAAATACAAAACTGGAGAGATTGAACAATAACAAAATAGTTTTGCCTGCAATCTAGTATCGTCTTTCTGAAACTATTTTCCTGAGTGTCATGCACCCCTCCAGATTATTAGCAGACTTAAAGGAGGATTAAACTTTGATAAAGTAGTTTTGCCGTTCCTTACAATGGTTTAATGGACACAATATCAGCCAAGGGTTTAATCTTGCATTAATTAATTATAAGTACCTTTGTTAATAATCTCTCTAGCATACTTGGTAGCAATGATGTTGACATTTAAAGACAACTCCTGTGTGAATTTTAGTACTATATTTACATTGTGAGATGATTCAGGAACATAAAATTAACAAAATATTACTAACAGTAATAATGAGGTCGAGAGATTAACTGTTTTATGTTGATAATCATACACATGTCCTGGGAATTAAGCCAAATGGGGTTAGCTTGGATTTCATGTTTATGAAACATTGTTTGTACAATTTAGTGAGAAACTATCAGCAGATTTGAAAAAAACCTTGCTTTGCTTCTGCATAAAACCTTCTTGCCCTCACAAACAATGTCCTTATTAAACAAACATGCAAAGTACATCTAGTCACTGGTCTGATTTTGTGAATCCAAATTATGAGCAATGTGCTTGAAGAAAGCAAGGTGCAAAGTTATTTCACAAGATAGATTTAAGTATACTGTGGTATGGATACATATTTCAACAACAGTTTAAATAAAGTAAAAATGTGGTAGGTTTTTCTGGGGTGGGGGGGGAGGGGGAGGGAGATGGGGGTATTATGTCACATGTCTTTTTCTCTGTTCATACTGTACACATTTTCCTTTATCAATGTATCAATAAGTAAAATATCTGTCAAGATTACCGCAATGAGGTACATCTTTCTCCATTTTTTTGGGCTTTCTGTTTTTAAGAAATGATGAGATTATAAACAGTTAGTAAATAGAAACAGTAAATAGGATTTTCATCATTGTCGCAGTCATATCCCATTGACATTTATGTAGCAAGATAACTGAGTTGGCTATTTCAATATACTCAGTTGGCTATTTCACATACTAAGGGCATGGTTTAATCTTCTGTGTAAAGTACCAAATTGTGTGTGTTCCTTTGAGAATTGGATACCTGATGCCTGATTTTATATTCTTTAATCCGCAGAGCTACCCTGGGATGAGCCGACACCAGAATGTAAAGAATACAAGGATTGGTTGGACAAGAAAATACAGGTCTCTCCTTGGAAGAAGGTCGACATGGTGGCGCTAGGTTAGTCAGCATTTCTATCCAAAGTGTGCTTTGTTTAATTGATAAAAGGTGACCGAATGGTGAACATAACCTTCAACGTGTGTTATAAATTGCTAATATATTCAATTATTCATATTTATATTCATATATAAATATGGTAATGATGAACAGCTTCATTTGTCATGTATGTCAAAATGCTGGGAATATATGAACAAACAAAACAAAAATCCATATTAATGGTGCTGGGGACTTGTAAACAAACAGAAATGCTGGGGAATTATAAAACAAAACTTGAAACAGGCAGAGAAAGTTTTAAATGAAGTAAAGGTGTATTTTGGCTTATCTTTTTTAAGAACATAATTTTGCGGAGGGAGTGGAATAGGTCATTTTGAATCATAGTGCATTTCAAGACATGTTTATAATACATAATATGCTACACAAATTTTGACTCAATGAAAAAGAAATTTGAACCAGCTTGATTTTGAATAATACATCTGATTTTAATCAAACAAATCTGATTTATTTTTATTTTGTTTGATTAAATAAAGGAAACATAACAAGCTAGATTTTTGATTATTTAGTAGCTTCTGTGTATCCTGCATATACCACAAAAACATTTACAGGTAACATACTATTCATGTGAAACAGTATGAATTAAAAAGAAATGAAACAAAAATTATTCAAATCAGACCTTTATTGAAAAAGAGAAGAAAGGCCAAGCCTATGTAAAGTGTACCTTTTAGCTCCTATTTCATTCTAGGCTGGCCAACGCAATCCTTCTTGATGATAACCTTTAATTTTTAAGTTGATTAAGTTTGTATTTTGTTTGATTCAATAAAGGAAACATAACAAGCCAGATTTTTTTTATAATTAAGTGACTTCTGTGTATCCTGCATTTACCACGAAAACATTTACAGGTAACATACTATTCATGTGAAACAGTATGAATTTAAAAGAAATAAAACAAAAATGATTCAAATCAGTCTTTCTATTGAGAAAGAGAAAAAGAAAGGCCAAGCCAATGTAAAGTGTACATTTTAGCTCATCTTTCATTCTAGGCTGGCCAAAGCAATCCTTGTTGATGATAACCTTTATTAATTAAGTTGATTAAGTTTGGTCAGTTTGATTGTCTTTCTCTTAAACCAGCACTGTTAAGGAATATTCTTCAGCATGAACCAAGAAGGAGGTACAGCATATCACAGATCAAGAAGGACAGGTGGTTTAGAACTAAAGGTACTACCGATATTACTCTTTTAATGTCCTTTTAATCCCCCCTCCCCCCCCCTCATCGGAGGAAAAAGATGCCCTCCCTTTATCATTCTATCTGGGAAAAGTCCTAACCCATTTTGCCCTTTGGACAACAGTCCATCAAAACTTTCTTGATAATGCTGCTATGTAGTACACAAGAAGATTAAAGCAGTTGTAACAATTAACAAGTATACTTATATTCTTACCTAGTATAATGTAAAGGGCTGATTGTTCTGAGAGCTTTCTCACTATATATCCCCCCCCCCCCAAAAAAAAATAATAACATTGAGTCCTTGGGAGAAAGGCAACTCCTCCCAATTGTCTCAAGTCACAGAGGTGTATAAATGTGGAACTGTGAGAGAACTTGTAAATGTAGTTTAAGAGTGCCAGGTAAGGGCTGCACCCTATTGGATGTTCCCCAAGTGATATTTGGTTCACCATAATCCCTAGGGAAGGATTGTTTGAATTTTGAACATAGGGGTGTGTGTGTTTGAAAAGTCAACAATGACTAGGGGTTAACTGTTATAAATAATTGTGAGAAGGCCTAGGGAAGGAGTTTGAAATTGTGAACACAGGGGTGTGTGTGTTATACAAGTCACCAATGACTAGCGGTTAACTGTTATAAAGTATTGTGAGGGAAGCTGGTCACTTCGCCCAACAACCATTTCGCCCAACTGCCATTTCGCCCAACCTTACCAGTTCGCCCAACCTTGTTGGTCATTTCGCCCAACCAGCATGGTCATTTTGCCCAACCTTGCTGGTCATTTCAACTAACATTGATTAAATATTATACTTCAATATTGGTCAATTTAATAAGGAAACGTTCGGGAATTGTTAAGGTTACGGGATACAAACCGAATATTAAGGAAACCTGAAGTCGTGGTTACAGTCGGTAGGATGGATCAGTGTTTTATGGGTTAGGTTTGATAGGTTTTTATGGAGATGGGTTCGGGAATTGTTAATGTTACGGGGGGGAAATATTAAACTTCAATATAACGGACGGGTTTTATATTTTAATTTTTTTTTAATTTAATAAGGAAACGTTCGGAATTGTTAGTCCGTAGGATGGATCAGTGTTATAGAGGTTAGGTTTTCATGGAGACCGATTCCCCTTTGTTTGTATAATAAAATAACTTCCATTGTATGCGTAACCGCCTATAGTAGTGTAATCCTCCCATTGTACCCAAAATAACTGCTCAGACTCCGATCGATATCGAACGGTCATCACTTTATTTACCTACCACGAAGTAATATAACCCAAAATAAATCAAATTGAACTAGTGAAATAGAAAAAGTGATATTATTCTGACTGAATATGAGTAAAAAACTGGTTGGGCGAAATGACAAACAAGGTTGGGCGAAATGACCATACTGGTTGGGCGAAATGACCATGCTAGTCGGGCGAAATTGGCAGTTGGGCGAAATGGCTGTTGGGCGAAGTGACCAGAAAGTATTGTGAGAAGGCCTAGGGAAGGAGTGTTTGAAATTGTGAATAATGGGGTGTGTGGGTTTGACAAGTCATCAATGCCTACGGGTTAACTGTTATAAAGTATTGTGAGAAGGCCTAGGGAAGGATTGTTTGAATTTTGAACACAGGGGTGTGTGGGTTTGACAAGTCACCAATGACTTGGGGTTAACTGTTATAAAGTATTGTGAGCAGGCCTAGGGAAGGATTGTTTGAATTTTTAATACATGGGTGTGTGGGTTTGACAAGTCACCAATGCCTATGGGTTAACTGTTATAAAGTATTGTGAGAAGGCCTAGGGAAGGATTGTTTGAATTTTGAACATAGGGGTGTGTGGGTTTGGCAAGTCAACAATGACCAGGGGTTAACTGTTATAAAGTATTGTGAGAAGGCCTAGGGAAGGAGTGTTTGAATTTTAAACATAGGGGTGTGTGGGTTTGACAAGTCAACAATGACTAGCGGTTAACTGTTATAAAGTATTGTGTGAGAAGGCCTAGGGAAGGATTGTTTGAATTTTAAACATAGGGGTGTGTGGGTTTGACAAGTCACCAATGACTTGGGGTTAACTGCTATAAAGTATTGTGAGAAGGCCTAGGGAAGGATTGTTTGAAATGTGAACACAGGGGTGAGTGGGTTTGACAAGTCACCAATGACTTGGGGTTAACTGCTATAAAGTATTGTGAGAAGGCCTAGGGAAGGATTGTTTGAAATGTGAACACAGGGGTGAGTGGGTTTGACAAGTCACCAATGACCAGGGGTTAACTGTTATAAAGTGGTTTCAGAAGCCCTTGGCCTTGATATAAGACTGTAAATCCTCAAGCCAAATGTAAATTTATGTCTTTGACAAAGTCATTAAGTTGATGATTCCAGTTCCTCAAGTAAAATAACAGAATAATCTTTGAATTCCCCATCCACCCTCTCCCCACCTTCCCCTCCCCCCGCCCCCCACTCAAATGAAGTGGCATGTATGATCAACTGACATTCTGGAACCTTGCTTTCAGGTCAGTCAAGTAGAGTTCCTTCCTGCTCTCCGTCTGGTCAAGTACCACTCAAACGGTTGTGTTCCAATCACGATTTATCTCCTGCCTCACCATTTCATAGGTTCGTTGAGATCTTTAACTAATTATATTTTATTCATTCTGCACTTGATCATTGTTATCAGTGAGTGGTAAGATGAATGAAGGATGGTATATTAATTATACCATTCATTTTCCTTGTTTTCAATTGGACTTTTCTTTTCAACATCAGACGAAGGAGGTTTATTTTCTGTAATGTCTACAAATCAAAACATGCAGTAAAATTGCATTCAAATTTCATGTTCCACACTCTCATGTGTAAGTTCTTTGATAAGATTAAAACTATTTTCTCCAAAAACAGATTCATTTATCCAGTTGAGTTGCGTCTTCTTCTACAATTTGCCAATGGTAATCCTTGATATTAAGAATGAATCACTCTCTTTCGTTCATCTTTTATGCATAATTTGATCTAATTTCAAGGTACCCCAACAATATACCGCATTGTCTCTGTAACTATAAATACCGAGTCACTTTTTTCTGCTCCAGCTATGAGAATGTCTCTGCCTCCCAGCCGGCACCTCACTTGCCAAACTCTCCGATGGTTCCGAAGAACGTCTCTGAAAGTTCGGTGCAAGAATTGATGAACCCTTTCAGCTTCTCACAACCTGTACACATGGAGAATCTACTCCTTAGTACCCAGACAGATTGTACTCAAGGGTCCTCACAGGTACAAATACAAAATACACTGCCATGGTCACCAAATTGTGAGAAGGGAGGGGGGTGGGGTTGGGGAGGACATTATATCTGACTAGTACTTTGCGTGCCATCATTAAAGATGGGTCCAATCATGGGTGGGCAAAATGTACCATCCAGGCAAGTTTTCTGCTCCTGCGCTCTCAAAGCCCCTGCTCATACGTTTGGAAAAAATAATTTAGACCTGTGTGTGGATGCTTGAAATCCTTTGTGTTGGGGTGCAGGTTAATAAATTAACAAACTTTTAGAAACTGCAGATGACAAGTTGCAATAGTGTCACCCACAAAAAAGTTAGGGGGGGGGATGTACCCTCCCCTCTCCTAAACTGACACCCATACCCTATAGGTAAATGTTTATATAGTTGGCCTGTCTTCTGAAACAAAATTTCTGTTTCCAACAACCAAATTCAGCTGCGATTACATTAAATTTAGATTACACTGTAACTAACACCCTCAAAATAGGTAACCTGATAAATTGCTTTTACCACCCCAACCCCAGTTTTTGTGCTCTTCACCAAACCTACACATTTCTCTTCTTGCAATGTACTTATTGCTCATTGTTATTCCTTGGACGATCAAAATGTAATGCCTGGTTGTCCAGAGGACAAGCAGAAAAGAATCGTTGAAAACTTGCCCTTCCATGGCTATTCGTTACCGGTAGACTCGATTCTCTCGGCAATATTTTGTTGGATAAATTGGTAGACAGCTTTAATGCTATAAATTGGTGATATTTTTACATGTAATTGCTTCAGTGATGATAGCTCGGAATGGATGTGGGTCTCATGCATAGGTCAACAAAATGAGTTTTCTAACAGAGTAAATCGTAAGGATGTTTCATGTGAATAACATCTCATTCTACGGAAATGTTAGGATGCTCTTGTTAAAGATTAAACTTATCTGGCATAATTGGCCTTATTAAAGGCATTGAAGACTCGCCCCAAACCGCGTGCCACGCTCTGAAAAAGTTAACTTTTCCGTTGCTTGCAAGTGCCGTTTTCTTCTTGTCGCTACAAAATGCAGACAGTAATGAAACGTGATACCTTGTTATCTTTTATCTAGGCCTGAGATGTCCACGCTGCTATGTACACTGTGTTGTGGGTATTGACCGCAGCTGTATGTACTGACTGTACACTAGTGTCTAATTACCAATGGTAGCAAGCTGTGTGTGTATTTTCTGGGATCGATGGTGGTGTCTAACACTTCTGTTACACCTCATTTGAAACTAGGTCAGATTACCGGCATGAGACGTTTCTTTGTGCGCCAGTCTTCACACCCTTTAAATGTTTCGTGTTTCTTGAGATTTCCACATTCTTACATTATGCAGACTCCAATTATTATGATTGCTGACTCCATATATTACATTTCTTACCTTACTCAGACTCCATACCAGAAACTGGTTAAGAGGATGACTCGATTTTTCAGCAGCCTGGACACTGAGATGACAAAGGGAAAACTAACTCTTATTCTAGACAAACTTAGATACACCTGGAAAAATCATCATTCTAATCAGGTAATATATGGATTTTTTTTATCAAGTATTTCCTATTATGCTAATACCATTCTATGCTGTCCTCTCATGTCATGACCTTGAAAAGGTGAAAAGAATGCCCAACCCCCCCACCCGGAAAAAGTGGTGTCACTATGAAATCAAACATCAGCAGATATCACAAAATGGGAGCTGGTCCCTGACATTTTAAATTGCAACATTCCTCAATCATAGATGGGTGAGTCTTTCGTTAATTTATTGTTGCAGTTTTTCCATCATATAGTGCTCTAGCATTGACAGTGAAGATGTTGTTTGGGTTAGCTTAAATATTGTTTCTTTCATCTAGTACTTGCTGTTTGTATCTAGCATTGACAGTGAAGATGTTGTTTGGGTTAGCTTAAATATTGCTTCTTCCATAGTACTTGCTGTTTGTATCTAGCATTGACAGTGAAGATGTTGTTTGGGTTAGCTTAAATATTGCTTCTTCCATAGTACTTGTTGTTTGTATCTAGCATTGACAGTGAAGATGTTGTTTGGGTTAGCTTAAATATTGCTTGTTATTAATGACAATTTTTTCTATCTGTCCAGTATTCCATTTTACAATTTCCTGTGACATGAACAGTGTCAACAATCATTTTAAAGGGGTTACAATTGATAGCCTTTACTATAGATATCCTTACATTGTACATATTCATTAGAGTCTAGGCTTCACAGTAAGCCATGAAACCTTTTTTTGTCTTGAGAAACTCTAGAATTTACTTTGCTTATAGTGTGGGAACCATGTATTCAGACAACATAAATGTGGGAGTTTGCTTTCCACATTTAAAGTCAGAAGGGAAATAAAGTGTTTTTTGACTGAATCATTTTAAACTTGCATGAACCACTTCCAGATCTCATCCTTGTATTAAACTGTTATTCTTTACCTGCTCTGATCTCGCCCTTGAGATGATCGACTTAAAAAGTTCAATCATTCACAGATGTCAATCACAAAAAGCAAATATAATAAAGTTATCCCCCCCCCCCACCAAAAAAAATTAAAAAATAGTTCAACTGCAATTATATGCACATTTTAATTATTGATTGGTCGCTGTTGAATTGAATTCTTATTTTATATCTCTAGTGTGGATACATTGATTGACATTTCATTAAATATTTACATCAGAAATGAAATCATTTAATTATTTGTCATATGGAAAGATAGTTGACAAGGAAGTATCATGCCTTAGTTAAGTGCATTAACATATGGATCAATATTTGCTATGTTTGTAGCAAAAAAAAAAAAAAAGGAAGATGTTTATGTTTGTGTCATATATTTACCAAGAAACCAGCCGAGTATTACTCCAAAAAATATTGCATTTCACGCAAACTAAAACAGATAAACGCCTACATTTTCTTTTACAGTTAAACTGTTTCAACAGCTTAATATGACTGATAAATGTTTTCATTCCAAACAAATAGGAAAAAGTAAAACAATGACATTTCCGGCTTTCCTAAATCAATCTTTGAATATCACAAATGTTTATTTATTACCGACAAACAAATAAATGTCACTTTACAAGACCTAGTTATGCTAAATGTCACTGTTTATTTGTCAGTTTGGCAAGTGGCCATCAATTTATGTCAATTTACAGTGTTTCCCCAAGTCTGATATTTTGGGAGCAAACGTTCATTAATATTGTCAAAAATCTCACCATTTTGAAATTAAAACTGAGGTTTACTCAACTAAACGTAGTAGAATAGTTTTATCCACATAAGTTTTAACTGGTCAACAAGCCACTAGAATATTCTTTGAAAATACTAGAGTCTTGTGGAAAAAAACTTAATTGCTTGATAAAAATGCTGTTATCTTTTTTGGCATCTTTAGTTCAAAACCACATCCTCAAGCACTTTGTGTGACAAAGATGTGAATCTGTTGATATTTTCTGAGTTTCATATGGCAACACACAGCAGAGAGAATTATATAATGGCAAAAATGAGCTGAGAATGCCCTTTTTTCGTCTTTTGTTGTAATATTCTACTACCTTAAGCACTGACGGAAATTATATTTCTGCAAAACAAAATTCTGTAAAAGCCTAAATGCAGAGAACTTTGACAGCTAAGAAAACGATATTCAGAAGGGTTACTCAACTATACATTGTAGAATAGTTTTATCGACATAATTGTCACATTGTCTGCAAACCGGAGTATCTAAAAAAAAATGTCAGTATTCTAAAAATTCACAAGTCAAAGTCTCTTTCCTTCCCTTTAGGTGACGGTGACTCTCAATGACAAGAGGAAACACAATTTGACCTTTAAGGTTAATCTGCTGGAAATGGACGGAAATGTTCTGGTGGACTTCAGATTATCCAAGGTTTGTGATTCGTTGGAAAGATTCTCACCAAAATGTCAAACACATTGTTTGTGGTTTCAGAAATTTATTGATGTTAACCACTTGTTGATACAAAATACAAACATGTTTTATACTGCAATCATTGTATAGCACCCCCGCATAATTAAGATTAGGAATTGATACCAGGATGATAGAATTGCAAACATCTCTGTACAAATTGCAAACTTATTGCGCACATGCTATGAGCACCCTCAAAGTTGTGTGCAAGAGTGTGGTACAAATTGCAAACGTATTGCGCACATGCTTTGAGCACCGTCAAGTTGTGTACAAGAGTCTGGTACAAATTGCAAACGTATTGCGCACATGTCGCTATGCACAGAGGAGAGGAGACAAGGTAACAATCCATCAAGTTGTGTGCAAGAGTGTGGTACACATCAGTCCAGGGAGTTGAGCCTGAAAGACATGTCTAAGTGATTTTAGCTTCACGATGAGCACTCATTCTATGGGCGCATTTCCTTATGGGAGCATGCAGAGATCGCTTCTAAATTTGAACTTTGTTTTAGCTCAGACCACAACCTAAAGGTCATCAGAATTAGCCCCTACTGTTAGGATGCTAGAATTGCTAAAAGTTTGCAAAACCTGGGGACCCCTTCCAGGAGGGGGGGGGCAGGGTATGGACTCACAAAGTTAGGAGGGGCATTGCAAAACCTGGAAGGGGAGAGGGGTGTATGTACTCACCAAGTTATGCAAGACATTTGGGGGTGTTCAACTTGACATGTCTTGTTTCGGTATGGAGAACTACTTTGAGGGTGGCGACATTGCTAATTAAACTTGGAGCAAGATCGATTATAATTTGGCAGATGACCTTTCAATGTTTGGGCTAGTCTTTCTCCATTGATAGAATTCTTAACTGGAGATGTCACTCTTATGTTTAAGATGAATTACAGATTTTGAAGAAGGTAGCTGGAAGAATGTTAAAGTTTGTAGGAACATTACTGTCATGATTAGATCCTCCCCATCAGCAAAAATAGGTATGCCAGAAAAGAATCAAACTATGTGAGATCATTTAGTTCTACTTGTATAATAATTCAATCCCCTTTTAATGGTGATTTTATGGTTTTATACGATAGATCCCATTGTGTTGAGCTGATGATATTTTCAACTCACAAGGTACTGCCTACCTCCAAACTAATGTTTATGTTTCTTATCTGGTTTCTTTCTTCCTCATCAACAAATATGGCTCAAAACCACAAATGTAGACTATTTCCCTTTACAGTGTGTGGGTGTAATTGCATTTCTATAGCTGATTCTGTTGGAGGTTCCAAGATGCATCTTAAAAACAGGGCAAAGAGTCATATCAGCTTTGGCCTGATTTTGTTCTATTCGTTTGGCTCCCCCCATCTTACTTCCCTTGGAAATGTTTATCATTAACTTATGTTTTTCAAGTTTCCTCATTTTTGCTAAACTTCTTGTAATTTTCATGTGGTTTTTTTTTTTGGCTAATGCAGGGAGATGGCATAGAATTTAAGCGTCACTTTATGAAGATTAAGAAAGCTCTGGCCAGCATTATTGTGAAAGGACCAAACCTATTTCCTACTATTGTTCCCTCTGGTGTCGGCGGCAAAGATCCTGAAACGTATTCAACAAACCCTTGATTAAGGAAGATACGTTTAGACTGGAAGATACCTGGAAATGTACTCAATCAACTTTTGTGTTGGTGTTTTCTCATTGTGATGCAATGTATGAAGTTGTGATGCAATGTCTGTCATTGTGATGTGATGTCTGTCATTGTGATGCAATGTTTGTAGTTGTGATGCAATGTCTGTAGTTGTAATGCAATGTCTGTCATTGTGATGCAATGTCTAATTGTGGTGCAATGTCTGTCATTGTGATGTGATGTATGTCATTGTGATGTGATGTCTGTCATTGTGATGCGATGTCTGTAGTTGTGATGCAATGTCCTTAGTTGTGATGCAATGTTTATCATTTTGATGCGATGTCTGTAGCTGTGATGCATTGTCTGTCATTGTGATGCAATGTCTATAGTTGTGATGCAATGTCTGTAGTTGTGATGCAATGTCTGTAGTTGTGATGCAGTGTCTGTATTTGTGATGCAATGTCTAGTTGTGATACGATGTCTAGTTGTGATATGATGTCTGTAGCTGTGATGCAGTGTCTGTAGTTGTGATGCAATGTCTGTCATTGTTATGCAGTGTCTGTCATTGTTATGCAATGTCTATCATTGTTATGCAATGTCTGTAGTTGTGATACGATGTCTGTCATTGTGATGCAATGTCTGTAGTTGTGAAGCAATGTCTGTAGTTGTGATGCAGTGTCTGTCATTGTGATGCAATGTCTTTCGTTGTGATATGATGTCTGTAGCTGTGATGCAATGTCTGTCCTTCTGATGCCATGCCTATCATTGTTATGGGATTGGACGTACATAGTACGATGCTGATACAAAATACCCTTATCTTAGTTGCAAGGAGGTTCCTGTCACGATAAACAATAAGGAAGCTCTATGATGGTATACAGCTAATTTGTGATAGTTAGGGTGTTAATGTCCTTTCAAAGAACAGTGGTGATTTACGATCATGTGAATTTAACTCAGCTGCTTAGTTCTACCCTTCGGGTACGTGATTTCATCTATGGTTTTACCAGATTCCACCAGAAATAAAAAGAGTTATGCTTGCAAAGGTCAGGATTGTAACTTCACAAAGGAAGGAAAAAACTTAGTAAATGCGTTGAAGTTTATTGCATAATTCTGATAAATGGCTGAAATAATTCACGAAAGTGTCTCGAAAGACAACATTGATGTCCTCTTAT
>KN888397.1:3319-23005 GCA_000934455.1 Apostichopus parvimensis | reverse complement strand
TGCTCCACTGTCTTACATGTTACTTGTGATCAGTGTTACTAATTATTGTCTCTTACTAAATAATTAATTAATTAATTATTGTCTCCATCTAATTATTGCAGTAAGGTTATTTAACATTGGTTAAATATTGTAGCCTACTTATTGTTTAATTGACTAAAAATTCGCCTTGCAGCATTACTTTAGAAACACAAACAGGAATTTAGACTCCGCTCAGCTATAACCTATATTATACAACACCTAATTGTATTCTGGTCATTTGATTGGTCAATTGCTTGTTGATTGCATGCAAAATCCGCTCTATTCCACTCTATGAAATAGAACCATGGGTTATACTTTTTTGGTGGCACTTTTTTCAATGGTAAGAGAGCAGAGAAACCTGTCTGTTCAAAACATTATGTTGCATGAATGCATTTTACCCATCTTAATATAATTTGTTGTATAAAACAAATAATGAATGGCTTCCATTCGTGCAATAGTGCAAACATTTCATTCGTTGAAAGATGTAATTTGTTCCATTTAACGAGGCGCAGCCGAGTTGAACTCATGAACTCATGAAATATTTGCACTATTGCACTCATAACCATTCATTATTTGTATACTATTCCACGCTAGAGTATACTATGTACCAGGCCTGACAAGAGTGAATTCAATGTTATATAGTTAAACTGGGAAAATATGGGATAAAGGGTGTATATATTTTCATATTCATGATAATGGTTTACAGAAGAAAGAAGATTTCAAATAGCCGCCCGGTGATATAATTGTGTCCAGGGCCCGACCAAGCTCTCGACTCCCCATCGGTAAGCAAGTCAAAAATTATAACTACATTGTCCACATGTACCACGGTCAATACAGTGTTGAAAAAAATCTTTTCATTATTTGTCTTTCCGTGATTTTAGGTTTAGAATTAGTCTACAAAAATGTGAACCCCAAATTTCATTGTAGAGATGTTTTAATTGCTCTGACACTCGAACGAATACCCATGACACTTTCACATCCTCAGAAAATGTAAATGCCACCAACCACCCCTGCAGTACCAACCCGAAAACTTCCCCCATTCCCCCCCCCCCCCTCATAAAACGTGTCACCAACTAATTGCTGAGTGTCAACGAGTTTACGTTAAAATTACTTATCACAGGCTAAGGAACCAGGGGGGAGGGGGCTGCTTCCCCAACAAAGTGACCGGGGTGAGACATCTTCCGCCGCCACCCCACCCCTCCCCCATACCACCTGCCCCCTAACTATTTGAGGGTGAAAATGTCTCAACATGTATACAAATAGCCAAAGAGGTGTTGATATGATCATTATCATAGTTTGAGAATTTTTTTATAATGACAAATTTAACTCCTTCTCAATACAAGATATCAAAATGTTTCACGCGCAGATATACCCTTACCCTTTCAAATAAAGCTGTCAGATGTATCATTTATGTAAGTTTAAATGGACAAATAATGCGTATGAGAGAAATTCAAGCCAGTCGTTCGGATTGTGGTATTAAACTTGTTTTTGCTTTTAGTAGTTGATTAAAGCAAGTGTGGTCATTTTAACAGAAGACAAAAAGACATCCATTTGAATGATTTGTTTTAGCATTTTGTGTTAAATTCTCAATTTTGGGGCATATTGCGCGCAGGGGCGTAGCAATTGGGGGGGGGTGACCGCCAAGATCAGTCTGCACATCAACGGTTAGTTGAGGGCGTTGTGGTCAAGTGGTTAAGGCAGTGGACTTGTGATCTAAGGATTACAGGTTCGAGCCCTGGCCAGATCATAACGTTGTGTCCTTGGGCAAGGCGCTTATCTCCATTGCCTCTCTTCACCCAGGTGTATAAATGGGGACTTGCGAGGTAACTTGTAAATATAGTTGTTTGCGCCGGTTTGTGGCTGCACCCTATGGGAAGTCCCCCGGGGGACACGTGGTTGTGGTGCACTGTGGTGCCCCAGGAGAGATTGATTGAATTGTGCACACTTTGGTGTGCAGGTGTGACAAGTTACCAATGACCAGGGTTAAGTTGTAAAGTCGTGTGAGAAGGCCTTGGCCCTGAACAAGACTGTAAACCTGAAAATTAAAATTAAATTAAAATTTTAGTCGGCACATCAGCGATGAGGCTTTGGGTATTAGTATGTTCATAATGACATGCATATCCCTGTTGCTTTTCCAACCCCTTTTTTGCCGACAAAATTTACCGAAAATTTTCGACAGCTTGGCGCGCTACTCCTTTTCTCCATTGTGTAACTATGGTATGGTTAGTGAAATGTCGCGTTCGTCGCCCGCTGTGTCATCTCCGTTTATATTGCACAATTGACTCTGTTCACAGAAGCGCACCAAAGCGCACTAATGATTCGGAAAAACCTTGCGTGCGTCGCTCGCTGTAACTTTTTTCATATCTATTCTGTTTTTTCCATATCTATTCTGTTTATGGTTGAATACACACTAAAGTTCACTGGTAGGAGTAATATATAATTAAAAATAAAGGACCAGAAAGGAGACGAGAGAAATTAGGAGGACATTTTTAATATAATGGATAACTTTTACAATGTAAAATGAAGAAAAATGTTACTTGAAATGTTAAAAATGCTATTTTTTTCAGCGCGCTTCGCTTACACCAATATAGTAGATATTGTTGTCTCATTATTAGTTCCTGTAAAGGACAACCTGGGTGGAATTATTGTTCCAAAGGCCACATGCAACCCTTACCCATCATCCCTTACCCATCATCCATCCTCCTCACCAAAAGGCCCCTGCATCATCAAAGCGACCGCCCGCCAGTCTGAGCTAGACTATTATAAAAGGAAATGGTCAAATTGTGATCTTTGTGGTATGTTCAGTGCGTATCCAATGGCATTGGAAGAAAGTTAATTGCTTCATTTTGATGCCCACAATTTTGTAAATACCCCAGAGCTTCCGGGGGCTTCTCCCCCTGGTACCCCAACAGGGCGTTGCCCCTGAACCCCACCAGGGACCCTAAGGCGGGCCTCTGGACCTAGGCCCTCGGGGGGAGCCTTTGGTGCCATTGGGTCATTTTAACCTGAAACCCCCCCCCCCCCCCCACACACCAAAATCGTGGCTTCGTGCCTGATCTCGGCCCCTTCAATGTTGAAAATCTTCCTAAGCCTGCATGTATATGCTTATTCACTTATTTATGTCATCAATTTTGACTTTCATTTAAAAATTAATGTATTCGTAAATTAAAAATTTGGTTCACCAATGAAGCGTGGAATATGGAGGGGGCGGGATTGGTAGGACGTGTTCCCTAGCCACCTAAATTGTTCCTTGATGTGCAAGTTATACAGGTGAGTTTTCCGTTTCTCCCAACTTCCCAACTGTTTGGTAATTGGTACAGCCAAGACCACATTTTAGGCTTACAAGGAAATTGAAAACGGTTGTCAGTAATTAGCAAACGCACCAATGTGGTATGAAACCTTTCTTTAGACTTACTTAAGGTAGACGACGCCACAGGCGTATCATTGATTACAGAATTTTAATAAGTCCTCACGGTTTTATTAATTTCGTTGGGGAGAACAGCCACATATGCTTATATAACGTTTGAAATCAGTTCCAACCAACTACTTTATAGTAACAGTTTGTTCTTCAAATGTCCTGTACATTCAACAGGCGAAAGCCTGCTTACAAAGGGAATTTTATTCATAACATATGTGTCTCCTAAAAGGAGACAAAAGCCCAGCGATCGTTATGTGATAAATATAGGGATAACTGTTACTGTCATGAAAAACTTCCCAAACAGCAAAAAAAAAATACTTAAGTTCCTTCAAACACAAGGTCGATCAAGTCTTAATCTGACATCAGCGAGCCACATTGACTTCTTTGCTTTTTAATGAATTTTCTGTATTTGTTACAATGTTTATTTTCTGTGATGAAAATGACTTTTTGGCAATGCTGAATCTAAAATATTGAACCAGCTCTTATATTATGACCTAATCACGGGCTGGCCTTCAGGGTCAACATCGTTAAAATGATACTTTGCAATCATTACGAGTTCAACCATGGAGCAATAAACAGATATAGCTCCATGGTTCAACCTGGTAGCCCTCGCATGGTTTATACCCGGATTAAAAAAAACGGCGATTCACCGGGTATCATGTGATCTACGAGGCTCTCTTGTGAAAGTCTATTCTTGCTGCAGCTTCTTCATGGGCTACGATAAGGAAGGCAGCTAACATAAGGCAGAATACATAGATAACATGATACCCGGAATAAACCCAAGCGAGGACTAACCAGATTGAACTATAATGATGATAAATCTAATATATTGAACCAGCTCTTAACATGACCTGATGATGGGATATGCCTGGATAGGGTCAACATTGCTAACATTTTACCATGACAAGAGAAACATCAGATACTAACGGCAACTATGACATCACAGATTTAGAAAATGATAGTCCTGAGACATGACATTTAAAGTAGGATATCTCGCAGACGGAACAAGATTCTTCGGTATATCAGAAAAGGTTGGAGTTTATAAGATCCTGCAGAAAGGTATACTTTTGTAAACTTTCAGCAAATTTTATTTTCTTGAAGAAAAAAAATGGATGTAAAACTGGTTGACCGTTACTATGGGAACTTGATCTCACATGAAAGGGATTGTCTTTTGAAAGATTGCATACCGATTACATACATGTGTTATGCTAACTTCAATATTTCCAATATAATTATTTCGAAACACCACACGATATGTCGCATTCCTTTAAATTGATAATCTTGCGTGTGTGTGTATGTGTGTAAACTGAAATACATTTGTGGTAATTTACATTTACATCCGATTCGTCGTTACTTGAACGAATTGTTTTGGAGGAGATGTGTTGTTAAGAAGTTAATTGTCCTTCAAGTCTGTATATCATATTTGATCAAATATGTATAATGTGCAAGGCGTGAAGTTAAGACACGTGTCCCTGATATTTCCTGATTAGTATACAGTGTAAAAAGTAAAATGGCAGTTCGGTTACGGTTAACGTTGTTTAATGTGAGTTAATTGTGGGATAAAGGTTCATCCAATTATGCAAAGAATATTTCGTGTATATGCGTTGTAGAAACTAAGACACTTTTTTGACTTCAGCCCTGTCATCAAGGTTTATAGATAGAGTATATGTAAATTCTGAGATGCGTCTAAATTTTTATCGATGGTTTCATTGCGTTTAATTATATCTATATAATAAGGCCTCGGTAATTTCTTGCCGGTCACGTTTTAAAAACGCTGGGTGGTTTCTTAAAACAAAAGATCATGTTGTGTAGTATGAAGGGAATAAAAAGAATTCAAACCAGTGCGACTTGTACTATCTACGATAGACTGTTGAAGGATCTCGATTAGTATAGTATACACGTATACTTATCAGAATGGAGATTGCCTCTTGTATGACATGGATATGAAAAATAGCACAAGAGAAAATAAAATAAATTTGAATGCAAATGGATATATTAGATCAATTTTTATCGATAAATGAAAACAAAATGCAGGAATTTCGAGATGAAATAGCGACCAATTTTATTTTTTACATTCGTTAAAGATATGCTATAACATCAGAAAGCAAGGTGACACATGTAAGTAGCTATATGAATGATATGGCACCAAAGTCATGGTCTTTATCAAATTTATGTTTAACTATCTGTAGGATACTGAATATTAGTTGTTAAAATAATATCCTTAATTTTGTCAAAATGAAACCCAGCGTCTAGGTTATCTTTTTCTTTCTTTTTTAATGAATAGATAATAATGTGTTTTGACATTTGTATTTTGAGTTTACCAGAGTTCGTTAAAAGTTTCTGTGTTGTATATTTTCTTGAAGACTAATAACTGACATTAAAAGAAAATCAGGTCTTTTTAATCGGAAGAAACGGTACAACTTGACTATAATACTTTATGAACAAATTTTTCATTTCATTTTATTTTGTGGGTGTGGGTTAGGTTGGGGGGTTTCATAAGCAAAAACAGAGTAGACCACGCAAACCAATTAACGTAAACCTATACAGTCCATAATGGAAATGTGAAACCCATTACCCAAATGACACAACATGTTTTTTATTATTTTATTTTCGTGCAGGTCTTTGACTATAAATGAAGAGTCCCTACTCAGTTAAGGCATTCAGCCCACCCCTCCCCCTTCCCCATTCCTCTTCTGCTAGACAATTTACAATTCCAACAAGATTTGGAAGCCTTAAAGACAGGGCGTCAGTCATGGGGGACACTTGTGTAGGCGTTATATTTGACTCATAATGACTTGTGCATCTCATTAAATGGAGCTCAAACAATGTGCTACCTGAGATTAGTAGTTTAGTAACGTTTTATTTTCATCTGCTCAACCCCGCAATGAAAAGGAGAACTCTTCAATTGGGTTGAAATAAGAATGACGGATTTCATTTATAACTAAGGCTATATGCTTAGCCAGTAGATAAGGAAAGCCCGCAGCATTCGCTAATCTCCTTACCAGTATATTATTTTGTTATATTTTGTATTATATTGTATTTCGCGTACATGCAATATAACACTATACGTAAATTATGTTGTTAATTCGTAGCTGCTACCCATGCTGTTATTACTACTCATTATACCTCTAGTTTCTAGTTATACATATTTTCACAAAATATGTTATTTATCATTAAGTTAACTGAATCCAAGTGTCTTTATTTATAAGTTTTTATGTTTCCGATGAAGTGATAGTGCTCAGATACCCAACATGGACTTGTGATACCATATGTGTGCATGTTGTAGACATCTGTATAACAAGATGGATTTTATTCTTGTGTGCAAAGTTTTAGAATGTTTCTGGGGGTTTTTAGGTTCCATTTTATTAATCATGATAGAAGGCCCTACGTCACACCCGGACGTTAAATATAGATAAGTCTTTATTAATTTAAGTCTAATCACTATAAGCTTGTTCAATGATGTTAAAGTCAGGTCCTGACGTCACTGTAAAGGGACAACGATATTGTTATAGGGCCAGAAGATAAAGGACCAGTTTCCTGTCGTTCAGAGTACAACACCGTATGTGGAAAAGGTGCCATATGGGAATTGAACAACAGCAAATTCTACAGAAAAATTGAGGTGGACAAGACTTGTCAAGTTCTAGATAAGGCCCATGCTATTGTACAAAGAATGCCCAGGAAAGGTGATAAACGTAATATAAATGGAGATAGATATAAAGACGGCAGAATGCCTGGTGCCCAAGGAAATTAAAACATCAAGATACTGCACCCTACCAACATCACAAGACGTAAACAAACTGGCAAGTTTGGCAGGCCAAAAGCAGTATGTAGGAGAAACGAGTTGTTAGGATTAATCATATAGTGGTCAAAGGCAGGAATTCAAAATAGCAAACTGATTCACACAGTTTTTACAGTAACTACTGTAAATTTTAAAAGTTTCGCCGTAACCAAGGTAAAAATTAAACCTAATCGTGCTGATAAACGTGATAAATTGGTAGCATGTATACTATTAGGATTACAGTGAGAGCTGAGGATATCTGTAATCCCAACAAATTCATCAAGCTGGAGTAATCTTGCACGATCCCATTGACAGACAGTTTAAGACATTTTTATTTTTAACTTTCATTCTTGCACGTGAAGTATAGTAAAGATTATGGCAACCAAAGATTGTTTGTATTGCCGTTTTCTCAGATAGTACTTACTATAAAGATAGCCTACGCTTTTAGTAGGCATATAGAAGTGAGCTAATGCTCTAAGCAAAGACCACCGTATAGGTCTAAGAATGCCGGAAGGAGAGAACACTCCATGACAGGTATAGGCTAGATACGTAGAACAGCATGCAGCGTAACGCTTGTGTCAATGTTTTTGTCCACTTTTTTTCATAGTGTGTGTGGGGAGGTGGGGCGGATCAGGCAGTGGCGTAGCCAAGGGGGGCGTGAAAGCTTGTCGCCTCCCCCCCCCACCAGTCGCCCTCCCACTGGGATTTTGGGTGTCGAAAAAAAATAACATGTGCGAAAAATATATCATTGGTCTGAATGGTCTCGAATCTCCACGATGACCACTCATGAACGACCCTTCGACCGCGGACCGGCAGTAGGCTATAGTTGCTGAAAAACCGGACGTGACAAAGCGCATAGGCCGGGTTTTCACTTCTGGGACGTACCCTGATGCTCTTAAAACCGCTAAAAACCAAATTTTCAAGAAGGGAGACAATACTACCGCTGAGAATCAGTCTATCACCCTAATAATGTTTCAGACGCAATCTTTGATGTCTGTTTGACCTATAGTTCGGTCATGTATTATGTAACTTGGCTGAAAGCCCAGTCAATCTTTCCTTATTTTCCACGCGCATTTTGATGAATGGGGGACACACTATCAAATGTCCCCCCCCCCCCCACACACACACACATATTTTAGTGTCGTGGCTCTACTTGGTTAGGGCTTACACATCTCAGGATTCATATCATCGAATACTAGAAGTTCAGTTCTATGAAAAGTGACCGAGATTTTTCACACCGATATGACCTGCAACTTTGTCTGTTTGTCGCGACGAGCGAAACTTGAGATTGAGAAACCATAAGCTGTGTGCGGATAACGGTGCGGCCGGAGCCTACAACTAGTTCAAGAGGTCATGGCACTTCATAGCTAGAGCTAAAGCCTGTACATATTTGTTGTTTAGTTGTAGATGGTGTTTCAAAGACGGTGCCCGTTCCTTAATATTGGGGAAATGAAATAGGGTGGATATTCCGTGGCAGCACATCCCATGTTACCTAGTTGTTGAGTGATACCGGAGTTTACCCCACAGTGAGACACACTGGGTACACGGTGGTAACATAGTACGCTCCGACCAGAATCACCCGATTACCAGATGCAGATCCACCTAGCATTATTTTGATGCCTTCATCACTTTAGCCACCACTCACATGGGACCTATTCTAAGTCTGACAATTCATGCGCATGTGTGAGGTCCTGAAAATATAATTAAAGTGGTTTGTCTTGCCATCCTTGTTTCAAATTTCATAGAAATGTATTCTCGGAGACCTAGCAAAACATTTAAACTGACACAGTCCCATTGGTCATTGGTGGTCATTGGTCATTGGTGGTTTAACATGCTGGCGTATGACTTTTGGCCAAATTTGTGCTAAGCTCACTATACGAACTCTGATCTGGACTATGCCTAATTAAGTACTTATTTAAATTATTAATAATGGCGTATGAGGAAATGCACCATTTTGTGGTATGACTCCCAGGACGGCAAGTCGAGAAACTCACATGCAGTCGCGGCGGATAGCTTCCTTTGCCTATAGCATGTCCGGGGACATTTTGGGACATCGTTCCTATAGGCCTATATCTGAGGCCCTGGGATCATTCCTTGACCGACTTGGTGCAATATAATGTGGCCATTTCGAAGTAAATTTATTCACAGATTGTTAGTTGTCATGGGTTCGAACAAATGAGGGGTATTCTATCCTGAAACATAGGCATCATTTGTCAACTTGCACTGGGTTCTAATGTTCATATCAATTGGAATCACTAATAACAGAAATAATCCACCAAAAATTAAGGCCGCATGAACTTTATTGCAGATTTCGTGAGTGACGAATTTGTAATTTTCTCCCGAAATCACGCAAAAGTTTATGGCTGCTATACCAGCCTGGCAAGTGCCATCTCCAGCGATCTGGCAGGTATTGAAATCTGAAATTTTCTTGGTATGCTGCGCACCAACTAATGATGGCGCTCCGCTTAGATAGTACTTGCGGCTGGAATACTCGAATCGATTACGTCCCCCCCCCCCCACGTTTCAATCGGATTGACGCCTCTGCTTACAAGGCCTGGCAAGTGTCATTTCCGACGATCTAGGAGGCCTCTTTAGCTAAAACATTTCGGTACGCTGCGCGCCAATTATGGTGGCGCTCCGCTTAGATAGTAACAAGACGCCCTCCCAGGAAATGGTCAGGCTCCCCCATGCAGCGTCCCCCACTGAAAAAAACTGGCTACGCCACTGGGCTCAGGTATAGTTTATTAATCAACGATTAAAACACTACATGCACACAGTTTGCACAAAGAATGGAGGAAAGTGACGATTTTCATGAAAATATTTTGGACCGTTTTCGTGTGCATATAAGAGCAGTTAAATCCACATTACCCTGACTACAGGCACATGACGTAATACCAATATTTCAAGAAGAGACGCAGATTAGGAAACCTGCCTTATATCACTTAATGAGGAAAATAACACACGATAAAAAAAAATGAAATCGTAAACGAAGCTGCACTTTTACTTAGTAATCTTGTTATATTAATTTGTCCTCGGATTTACAAAATCGTTGATAGCGGGCAAAACGTGTGGCTATAGAATACCAAGTAAAATTATATACGGTAAAGGCTTGGTTTATAACAAAATAACATACGGTAGGCTACACCACAGTGCGGCTATAGAATACCAAGTAAAATAAAATACGGTGGGCTCATCAGTGAATAAAATAAAACTAAAATACTTAAGTAACCACAATGCAAAATGCATTGAGGTTTCGATGAATTCATTGCACTAGACTTCTGCCTGAAGTTAACCAGAAATAGCTGTCACAATATAACTGGCCTGAACCACTATTTTGATGTACAATTACACTATGGCATGGTAAACACAGGTCAGTCTACTGTACGTGGCAATACACACCTCCACCGAAAACAATAAGGGTCTTGTACTCAATGTGATACATCCACACACCATAGTATGAGAAGTATCCACGATTCCCATCGTTAGATATCATGTACAAGGGTTTTCAGAGTTGAGCTCTGGTGATCTCAAATGAGATTTGACCTCACAAGCACAGCAAGAGGATTCTTGTACTCAATATTGCAAATTCATATACCATGTATGAAAAGTATCAATGATTTCTACTATGAGAACACATGTATTAATTATTCTCAGGCCTCGACACTGAAATATTTTTAAAAGTACTCGCTAATTGGCGACCGTGACTAAAAATCTACTCGCCAAAACGCAAAATTCACTTGCTACTATGACTGCTGTTCAAATCTCCATAGTTAGATCTTACAACATGAATACTTTTTTATTAATCAAGGTTAGGCACTAAGGCAGATACATGGTGCTACATAATTGCACATTGGAAAATTATTTTTCTATGTAGTAAGAAATTTAAATTTTTTTCCACCAAAAGTAAGTGATGAACAAAGTAAAACATGTCGCAGAGTCGTAAATAAAGTAGCTAACCCTACTGTTGTAGTGTATCGAACAAATAAAAATAAAAGATCTGCAAAAATACATACGCAGATAGCTTGGCTTCTGTTACATTAGAGCTTCTCTAGTACTAGGCATATACTATACAGTAGCCGTCAGAAATAATTAAGGACTTGTTTGGCTATCTTAAGGGTATTGGTATTTTGACACGAAACATATTTCCGTTCGCGCTTTTGTGTTAACGAACCTTATTTTACCTTACCGTTGTACGTACAAGCAGTATATGAAACTATTATTATGAAGCGTAACGCACATGTTATCTAAAAGGCTGGTCGGTTGGAGTTATGGTAGATTATGAAACAAGGTTCTCAGAATTTGACCTCTGGTGTCTCCAATAACCTTTGACCTTCGCAAAAACGAATAGGCTTTATCTACTTAATGTGGTACTCCTTCACACGAACAACGAGATTGATCCAAGCTTCCCTTCTTGAGATATCGTGTATACAAGGTTCTAAAAAATTTCCCCTGGTGACCCCAAATGACCTGTGACATCCACCAAAAGCAATAAGCTTTTTCTGCTTAATGTGGTTCACCTACTCACTAAATATGAGATTGTTCCAAGCTTCCCTTCTTGAGATATCGTGTTTACAAGCAAGGCGTCTCACATACACAGGCTCACACACACACATCCGCCTGCATGACTGCATAGGTTACGATTATCATCGAAACCAAAAACGGCACCGTGATATATATTCTTATGTTTAACATATAGGCATAAATGTACATGTAAACTTACACATTAGTATGAAACGAACATTACTATTAGAATCCACACACCTCAACATGGAAATGTAGAGAAAATCCTTCGTTAGTTACAATTAAAGTTGAAAAGTTGAAGACTTTAATTTACAAACAAAAGTCTGTCTCCAAGCTATACCTTCCTCTCGAAAACTTCTTAATATTTGACATGTCACCTCTTATGAAACAATGTCTTATGAATGCGACATAATGAAAGAGAGAATTACTATACGTGCAAGGTCTCATCTGTTGAAAACAATCCAATCATAAAATATTAATCAGCCCATTATTTCTCTCATCTCGTCACTGGTTTACGTACATATTCTTGTATAAGCACAAATGACTTAATTAAAACGAAGGACGCCAAATTGTGTCAAAGAAGAGATATTTCATAATTTGCAAAACTTTCTGCGTCATGCATGGTTTGAGAGTTCTTCCATAAGATAAGGCCATGACTGCGACTTAATTGCTATGATACAATGATATTCTACGTGTATAATGTTTACGGACAATCCAAGAGAGAGATAATACAAGAAACACTTGTATAATACTAGTTATGATGACGTCACAAAGTGATCATTAAGGGGCTGTTTACTGTGGTGGTTGAATTGATAAATTAGTGAGCTTCAAACAATCAAACCTTAAATAGGAACACGAAAATGATATGGAATGTCAAATTTAATTCATGCTTATTTTTCTGACATAGGCTACATGTAAAACGGGGTAACTTTGGCAGGTTGTTCACTATTGTTTTGCTATAACTCAAATTCAGTACTTTATGGAAAATAATTTCTCTCGGGCAACAACTGTAGTAGTCTCGACCACAAAATGCTGGAAAGCCAACACTGTCGAAATGTAAGTATATTTACTAACCAGACCATACTGAATGTAGCTTACCAAAGCAGCATTTTTAACGCGTATTATTTCAAAATTTAAAAACAAAAAACATATCGCCAAAGAAAATAAATCTGGATACTACAAATAAAATATTTAATCATTCTTGTAAGAAAAGACAGTAACACAATACATTTGTGACCAAGACTATAACTAAGTGGCAGGTTATTGAAATGGATGTCCAGAGAGCTGCCAAAGTAAATCTGCAGGGGTGGCAACCCCCCCCCCCCCCCCCCCCCTACCCCCCCCCCCTCCCCACCCAAACCCTCCCCGGCTAACGGTACGGTATAGCATAATACACCCTTGTCCAAACACTGTTTCATATGTATATCGGCTGTTTATCCTTACACATATCGGAAATTGTACAAATATCGATTAAATATGATACCTTGTAGATCTAGACTACATGCAATACATTTTGCATGCCATATCCCTTATTTTCTCTCCTTTTATTTCTAATCAGAAGGTCTATACTGCTCATAGACAGGGTACAGTACGGTTCCTTTTCATATGCCGTAGATTTATCACACAATAAACTTGTTAAGGAGTCGAATTTTGTTTACTATGCACACGTCTTTATATAGGTTACCTAATTTTCTAGAACAATATAGAGAGCTTCTTCCTATATTTGTTCTAGATCCATTTAAGCGAACGATATGCGAACAATGTGCAACAGTAAGGATATGAAACGTCTAAAAGAGTAGGAACCTTAAAGGGTTATATCGGTAGCAGACAATGTCGTACTTATCTTAAATGCATTCTTAAAATAAGACCAAATTTAAAAATAAAATGATATCTTCGTCGTACAATGCCTAATGAGGATATTTTTTTTACATAAAGATGAAGAAAATTTCCAGCATTTTTTAAGTTAAGGAATAATCTTCAGTCACCGGAATACCCCTTTAACTTATTTTGTAATATATTTAATCCTGATAAAAAAAACTACACGTGCATTGATGCATTCATCAACTAACTAGTAACTGTAGTTTTTTGGTAGATTGTTTATTTATTTATGTTTGTAATAAAAGAGTATGATTATGGCATAATTGTTCGAAAATGTAACACAGCCAGCTTGTTTGCTATATTTATGACGTCAGCAAGCATCACAACAAATTGTATATTTCCACAATGATGTTCTATCTTTGTTTTTTGTTTTTGTGTTGCGAGGTGTGTACAGTCCCTTAAAAAGAAATCGTTACACGGTCAAATGAACAAATGAACTCACACTTAGCAGGTCTTCAAGTAAATAATAAAAAACATCATGGTTTTATTGCAGGATGAAATCTGTAGGCAAGATAAAAATCCATAAAGTAAAATAAACCAGACAATCTCAAGACCGCGAAGGTATAATGATAAAAAAAATGAAATATATATCAAATGAGACAATTAAGGAAAATTCTTGAATTATCTTCCGGAGAAAGCGATCGCCAATATGCCAGATTTTTGCTTCCACATGTTTTTTTTGTTGTTGATATTTTGTGTAATGTGATAACAATGGAACAGAGAAAACTATATTTACTGCTACTCTTTAACAATTAGAGTACGTCTGAAATTAGGGAAATATAATTAAATAATTTACCATATTAGTCGAACAGTTACGCTAATATGCTGACATGAGGTTGACATGAGATTCTGGCATAGAATAAATTTTCGAGTTCGATGCTATACTTTGACAATTTCGTGACATAGTGATAGCTGCATCGGTTTAGCATTGCGTGATTATGCATTTTGGTGTTTCATGGTTAACTAAAGAACATACTAAGTTTAAGACATTTTTTATCTTTACGAAACAACAATTTTTGTTTTCTCGTTTTCAAGCGTAAAACCTTCACTAATTACCTCATTAAAATCAAATAAATTCAGAAAGATTTAAAATTTGAAACTAAAATTATGTCGTTAAACTAGATGTTCGTTGCCTAAGCAACGTTCATCATATTAAAACAAAAACACCAAAAAAAACGCTTTATCGTTTTCGCGGAAGATCTTTGAATCTTTACAGAAGAAAATTCCATGATGTTAAAACTGGCGGAAATTAAACGAATGGAGTAAGTGACCCAGAATAGAATATTCCCCAGAGGTTAAGCATCTCAATCAGGTCGTATTCACGTTTACTTAAGATGTAGTATCGAGTAACCGTTATATCCTCTCTTTATAGTTTGTTTTGTTGAGATAATTAACTCGATTTGAACATCTGCCTACGGTTAACCGATCTCCTATCATCGTCCATAAGTCTATACTTATTCAATGTTCGTAACTGTAAACGGGTAACCGATATCTCATATACCCCTGCAGCTAAGAAGAGGAGCTGCCATAGCCTTCGTTTAGATTATTTAACCCATGTTTTGGCAGCTATACCAACGATTAACCGTTATTCTTTCATACTGTTGGTTTATCATCATCACATTTTCGCAGTTCGGTTAAAGGCGGTGTTATAACGATGCATGGATGATACGCTCTGTTTTCTGAGAGGCCTGCAGGTACTCTTAACGGAAGGGGTTTATGTTCTCCAGATGAGGAAGGCACGGCAGCTATGTTAATATCACTAGATGACGGTGGTAACGATGGTTTGTCCTTACCCTGAGGAGCCTGTATCGCGGTAGGACCAACCTGAGTTTTGACAGCTAATAGAGACGGAAAAAGTTTTCTCAGCGCGGCTTTAAAATCTTCTCGGTAAATAGAGTATATTATTGGATTACAACAAGGATTTGCGAATGCTATCCAGCTAGCAGCTGCGTTAAAATAAAACGGGACTACATCATTATCCGAGAAAACACATTTAAGTAACTTGGTCAGTGAAAACGGTGTGTTGCAGATTAAATAAGCAGCAATCATGATACAAATGGATCGAATAGCTTTTGAGCTTCGGGACGTCCTTCTCTCTTGAGCTCGGTTCTCCTTTTTCTTCCTCTCGGCACTGTTAATTGGTGAGGCCTGTATATATTGGACCGTATTGTTATCATTATACACATCCGAATTGAATGTTGGGTCGTTGATATGACCCGTTCTAGTTCTTTGCTGTAACTGCTTTGCGTGCCGTTGTGCTATCTTGTACAATCCATGGTAACAATACACCATAACAAATACAGGCGTCATAAAACATATCACAAAAGCCGACACCGTGTATGTTAACACTTTGACGGGCTCACTCTCCCAGTCCACTGCGCATATAATTTCGGCGTGGTCGTATTTAACTACTCTCAGGAAGGCAGGTAGAGATCCGAAGATAAGTCCCAGTGACCATGCCATCAGTGCCATGATCAGAGCACGTCGGTGGGACATGAGATCTTGATAACGGAATGGGTAAATGCAGTAAAGATGGCGATCAATGCTGATTAAAGCTAGCGTCCACATGGAAACGATGATGAAACAGTAGTTAAGAAAACACACCATACCACAGGTGAATGGTCCGAATATCCAATCATCATACCAGATAGACACCAGGCAGAATGGCATGACCGTGGTAGCGCAGCCGACATCAGTAATAGCTAAATTCACTGTAAACACTGACGAGATCTGCATGGGAAACAGAGATCGGAAAAAAAATTTAAAAGAGTGAGGGGTTTCAGCATAGAGCTTAATGTTAAACACGATCATTTAAACCTTGCGTTATACGTCAGAGTGTTAATCAGTCAAGGGGAAATAAAAAAAATTACAATAATAAGAAACTTAAATATTTACAAGATATATATATTCATTTAGCTACAAACCGAAAGAACAATACAATTTGCAGAATTGAAACAAGAGCTTTTTTCCGAATTTATTCAAGGTCCAACAATAAGGCTGCAGGCTATACAAATAATACAATTATTTGTTTTATGCCTATATGCAATATTCAACTGCAAAGTTTCATACTGAAACCTGACGTGGACGCCTACAATACCTAAGGAATTTATTATTATTGTTGTTATTGTTGTTGTTTTGACTATCATCAATATCACGAAAAGCCTTGCAAGCAAGAAACGACTGTTTTGAATGAAAGCACGCATATATATGTAACGCTGATCGCTGGTAAAATTGAACCTTGTGCTCTTAACCAACCGATTCATCACTTGGTTTTATTCCAATGTTTTCCAATCGCATCCTCAGAATTAAATATTTCCGAATCAACGAAACAATGTATGCTACTTTTGGGGGGGGGGTGGGGAGGGGATTGACCTGTTTACGAGGATTTTTTCGTTAAACAGTCACTGATACGAAGGAAATAGTATAAATCCATATGGGAGAATGTAGTCAACAATGAAGTGTTCTTATTTTAAGTACCAATGGAGAAAACATGTCAAACGTTTGAAAATGTCTGAGTTTATCATTATTTATTTTTTTGTGTGTGCATAGGGTATATCGTTTATATTTTTTGAAAGAGCAGTGAAACGTATTTTTACGACGTACGGAGCATGACCAACAGAAATTCCACGAGCTGTCTTGACTAGAACTAGCTGAATAATAAATAGCTTGGAGGCGATCACTTTTGGAGGCGATCCATAATGATATTATTGTTGGAGGCGATAGAAGGAAAAGTTGGAGACGACCTATGGAGCCACTTATACTTTATAGAATATCTTTTAGTTTTTGCGTAAACCTGTGTTTTCCTTTTTATTGACCCTTCCAAGTGACTGCATGAAGTAAGTATTGTCGCATTTTGAAATTACTCTTCAACCCGCGCGACCACCCTCGACCCCCCCCCCCTCCACCTCACCGCCTCTCCTTTCCCATTCCCTATATGACACAAAGGGTTTCAGGATGAAAATAATAAATCAAATCAACGTTGTCGACTTTAATACCCTACCTGTTCTCTTAGGTCTGGACTTCTGAGGAAAGCTAGCAGCACTGTAACATTTCCCATCAAACATATGCAGATGATTAACATTAATGTTATAGTCAACAGCACCTCTACTGCAACGGGCCTCTGCGTAATCTCCCCGCTCTGTTAAGGAAAAGATATTAGAAATCAGTCATTTTCATTGTGGTTAAATCTTTTTTTAATTTTTAGTATTGTTTGCTGCTTTATCATCGCTGATTTTGTTATTTTAGTGCCTTTGCGACTCAGTAATTAACTATGGTTTCGTTATATCTGCACATGAGGTTTCATTAAAGGAAAATCGTTATATATCATGCAAGGTACTAGACCTAACGTAGGAAGTCATGTGACTTTTCGTGGTCATTCTTAACGGCATACAGCGTCAATGTTTGAAATACAGAACGAACACACACACACATTAACACGTATTCAAAACAAACATACAAAAATAAGAATCTCCGCAGCCATCGCCAAACCGGTGCCCATTTCCCAAATTGTCCATTACCTCCATCAGAACTATTGCTAGTGTATATAATTAATTGATTAGAGCATAATTTGCTTCACTGGCAACAATGCTTATAAAATAGGCGTATGCACTGGCAACAATGACTGCTGATAATATATGTACGCGTACGCACTGGTAACAGTGACTGCTTATAATATACGCGTACGCACTGGCAACAATGACTGCTTATAATGTACGCGTATGCACTGGTAACAATGGCTGCTTATGAGTAACGCTTACGCACTGGTAACAATTAATGGCTGCTTATGATACAAACTTGACATCACCGCTGTGCAAGAAACAAAGATTAGAGGTCCAGACGATGTCAAACTACCAAGGTCAGATCAATCCAATTCATATACATTTTTTAAAGCAGCTTGTAGCAATTCATATCACGGTGTAGGTTTCTTTGTTAAGAGAGGAATTGATTGTGTTTTTAAAACCATATCTGATCGCCTTGCTCTGTTGACCATTTATAGAACTTATAATAACAAAGTCCACCCACTACATATTATTAATGTTTATGCCCCTACATCAGCAATAACTTATAAGAATCCTGAATAAACCGAACAATTTTACCAAAATCTTGAAGATCTACTTAATACTGTCAATAAAAAAGAAGTAATTATATGTAGTGATTTCAATGCAAAAGTTGGCTCATCAAATCCTTTCTTTCCTAAACATATTGGAAAATACACCACTGGCAAAACTAATACTAATGGTGAATTCTTAACAGACCTAATTGTACGTAACGATCTATACTTATGTAATACTTTCTACAAACACAAACTTGAGCATATCAACACTTATACAAGTAATTTTATACCTAATAATCACAGAAACCCTATCAGAAGCCAAATTGACTATATCATAGCCCCATTAAACTTCAAATCTATTAATATTGATGCTCGAGCTTATAATGGCCTTCATATTAACACTGATCACAAAATCATTATAAGTAGTTTCACCCTGAATAGCTCAACAAGAAGACAAATTTATCCAGTCAATAAGACTGTTGAAAGTAGTAATTTCTGCCTTCTTAAATCAAACAAAATTGACTATAATGAAAACGTATTTAACACATTAAACGAAACCAATTTTTCCCAATCACCAGCTACTGTACTTATTGGAATGAACTGTCAACAATTTGTTTAGACAATGCCCAAAACTTGAATCCACCCACAAAAAAGGTACGTTTTAATAATACTGAAATAGCAAAATTATCCAAGAAAAAAAAAGACCTTAGACTCCAAATTGACAACTGTAAAGATATTGATCAAAAGAGAAATTTAAAAACGAAAAGGAACAAAATAATTAAACAACAACATTTTCTAGTAAAAAATGCCCATGAACAAAAATTAATTGACGAAATTTCCGAAATTGAAAATTGTAATGATGACTCCCACCGTTTCTTTAAAGCAATAAGAGTAGTACAACAAAAAAGTAAGAGAGACCCCATTGCAATTAAAATTGGCGATAAACACATAGGAGATACCGACGCAAAAATTAAAGAAATCAGCAAACATTTCGAAAAGACTTTTAACTGCAATATCCCA